>VXAV01009243.1:572197-583346 GCA_013399715.1 Alectura lathami | reverse complement strand
AAAAAAGAGCTTTCCCAGCAGCTCGCTTCGGGCGGGGGGGGAGCTCCGTCAGGCTCTGTCAGCGGAGAGCAGCACCTTGTGCTCCACCGCAGCCTAAAATCAAATAGCAAAGCCCGGCTTGAGCAGCCCCTGCAGAGGGCAGGACGGGGAGGAAGGCACCCAAAGGCACCCACACGCACCTCGTAGGGGTGCCTGCTGGCCAGGCCAGAGCCGCCCGGCCCTGCGGACCCGGTGGGAGGGACGAGGTAAGTGCTGCCGGGCTCGGGCTGCCCTGCCCGCGTCCCGGGACCATCGCGTCGAGGGTTGGTAGAGCCCTGCTGAGGCTCCAGCCCCGCTGCCCTGCGAAGGAGGCACTTCTGCAACAACGTCAGGTTACGCTCGTTTCTTGTTTAGGCTTTTTTTTGTTTGTTTGTTTCCCCCTTTCATCCCCATCCCCCCTTTGCTCTTGAGGCTGTTCAGGATAAGCAACAAACCCGTGCACACAAAACAGAACACATTTCCACAGACGAAAAAAAAAAAAAAAAAGGAAGAAATGCGAGGCTGGCTCGGAAGCAGGATCCATCCGCGCTGCTCGCTCACTGCCCCGTGCCCTGCCCTGCCAGCAGCCATGATGGCAGCCGGGAGCCGTGCGGGGCCGTGCTGCGAGCCCCTTCTGCCCCGGGTACCAGCGCTCCTCAAACGGAAGGGACGGCGGCGTTCGCTAGAGCAGGCGGCGTTACAGTGCTCCTCTGCTGGCTCCTGTGAACGCGGAAAGCCTCCTGGAGCAGGACGAAATGGCTGCGGCAGGCAGCGTGGAGATCAGAGCGCGGTGCAGAGCCCTTCTGGGGTTTGCAGGGTTTGTAGAACTGTGCTGCAGTGTCTCAGCCGCTTGCATCATAATGAGTTAAATCAGCATGCAAAGCGATTAAAGAATTAGTAGATTTAAACAGCGGCGGCCATGAACTTCCCTGGATTTTAAGCTGATGTTTAAACAGACACATGGACCTTGATATCTGCATTTTAAGCCTCCATTTTGTTCTCTTTAACCCTGAAGCAAACCAGCTCTGCCTAACACAGCCCAGGCTTCGAAACAATCCAGCCAGACCATAATACCGTGGGAGCTCAGACAGCTTTGTCTGCGCTCGCGCCTCGCTGCGTGCCTCTCCAGGACCGTAACCGCTGGGCGCGATCAATCACCGGAACCCACCGACCGCTCCCGCTGCAGCTCTCGCAGCCCACGCCTGGCGCCTGCAGCGCGCACCAGGGCCCAGAGTGGCCCAAGCCGCGTGGTAAGGCAGAGCCAGCGCTCTGCGTGGGTCCTCCGTGCTTCTGGAAATGGCTGTTGTAAGTCTGAACTGAAAATTTTTGTCCGTTTTTAGGGTTTCTAAATGACTGTAACGTTCGGTGTTGTTTCAGAGTCACCAAGGCGGTTGAGACCAGTTGCGCTCCCCGGAGTGGGTGGTTTAATGGCTGAGCCTCGTATTTGAAAAGCTAAGTGTTCTGGTACAGCATGCTTAAATCCCACAAAGGTCAGACCAGACTTCCATGCTCGAGTTAGATTGACCCTGATTTACTGCCCAGGCCTCTTCAGAGAAAGAAAGAGATCTTTCAGGGGAAAGGAAAAAAAGATTTTTTCTTCCGAGTGGCCCCTGGTGACTCCATGCACATTCTTAAAGCAGCGGGGTTTGTTCTTGCCCGCAGTGTCCCTCCCCTATGTTGATGAGTCAAAAACTCTGCTGCTAATTATTTTAGTGCCTGTTATCAAGAAGAAGTTGTTTAATTTATTCGGCAAAGTGCTGCAACTAAAGCAAATTCGATTGAGAGGCAAAGTGAACTACAAAATATGCAGCAGCGCTGCCAAACAATGACTGGGACTGTTTACAACATTTTGTTTTAGACTGGCTTGTACACAGAATCCTTTATGTTGAAGGTTTGCATGTCACAATCCATTGCTTGTGCAAGCAGACTAGATCAGTAGATTACAAAGGACAAAAGGGACATAGTTTAATCTGGTTTGACTTCTTGCATTGTGCAGGTCGCAAGATATTTGGGAATTTGTTGCTTTTTCTCATTTGAGAGAATTTAACAATAGCAATACCTGTACCTTAGACAAAGGATTCGATTTTAATTGGAAAATGGCCCGAGAGAGGGTAAAGTAAGAATTAGCAGATTGTTTCCATCCAAATCTACCTGATAGACTACAAATTAAGATGCCTTTTTAAACTGCGCTTTGTCTAGTTTCTGCTTTCAGTTACTGATCTTGCTGTGTGTCGTCTGCCTGACTGAAGGCTCCATTCCAGGTTTCTGTCCCTGCTAGCTGTGTACAGGTAGATAACCGAGCATTTAACACTCCCTTGAAGACTAGCAGAGCTCCCCCTTGGGTCCAGCCTTACTAACCCGGTAAGCATTGCTGCTGCACTTCCCCATGAACTCCTTTTTTCCACTGTTTTGCACCCAGAAGCGGATGGAGTGTTCAGCAGCGATCCCACCCGTGCTAGCAGTGCGCACAGCTGAGGTTTCTGTTCCGCATCCAGGGATTACTCCAGCCCGTGCTCAGCTGGTTTTCCTGCATGGCTCCTCAAATGCTATCCAACCTGCTCCTCCTTGAGTCAGCTTGTGCTCTTTGTTCTGCCAACTGCCTTACAGTAGGCTCTCTTGAAACAGGCAGTCCTCAGACGGCATTGTTGCTTGCAGTGGCCTCTTTTTACACATCCTTCTGCTGCTGTTACATGTCACTTAGAGACCTGATTGATAAATACTTTATAGCTTCTTCCAGCTCATTGGCAAACATTGCTTCTGCCTCCACTGCAGGAGTGTCTGGGTTCCAGGTGTGTGCGTGCCTCAGTTTTGTCAACATTGAGTCAGGAGGAGATCCAACCTACACCATCTCACCACACCCATTCCATGGGAAGCGGGCCCAGTGCAGGAGCTGGCGGGGAGCCGTGAGGCACACTGCGGTGTGTGCCCGCCCTGGTGTATGAAACACAGCCACTACGTAGAGTAGGGCCCCAACCAGTTAGTACAGGGCCCAGAGAAGAAAGAGAACACTCTAGCACCCTGTGATTACAGTGGCACTTGGAGATGTTCCTGTTGGGTGGATTTTATTCCATGTGATTATGCCATCTAGATTTTATATTCTCATAATCATGTAAATGCTTCACAGAGGTCAAAGTATGGCACATCAGGTAGTGATACTACCATGCATCACCTAATTTTGAAATTTCTTCAGTTCTCTCTCCGCAGCTAAACCCACAAAGCTCCATCTCCTGCAGATTTACAGTCAGAAATCCCCCCAGACCTTCCAGCTCTTTCCCAGTCCCACTTCCCCAGTTCGCCTGGATGCAGAGTAACAGCACTGCCCCTTGGTAGGGCTGAGACCTGCCTGCCTTTCCCCCAGAGCATGGTGCTGCCTCTTCTGTGTACTCTGCTCAGCTGCTACTTCATGACCTCAACGTGTTTGGGACTTCTTCCCTACTGCCAAATTTGATTGAGGTTGGAAGAAGGAGGGGAAAAATGACAGAACTACACAGCCTATTAGACTCTTATTTTTAGGAAGCCAGGCTAAAAATATCAAAGGAGCATTGAACAGGAATATGGACTGGGTATATGCCAGTTCAGATTTTTTTTTTCCCTTTTTTTTTTTTTTTTTGGCCATGCCATTTTTTTACTGCTAAGTATGGCAGATCAAATGGCTAGGGAATTTCTCAGCCAAAATATGCAACCTCCTGGCAGATTTCACCTGTGTTCCAGCATGCTCCAAGGATGCATGAGGTACATGCACTGAATAATTACGGGGAATTGCTGGTCTGCTGTGTGGCTTTGACTATCTAGATGCCTTCATACCCAACAAGGGAACAAACATTTCTTTTGTTTAAGATCCATGCAAGTTTTGATGGGCATGTTGGACATCTGCCAGGACTGTTTTTTTCCTTTCCTTTTAAACTGCATCTGTTCATTTGATTTCTGGTAGTATTATAACAAAGCCACTTCTGTAAGGTAGGTAGTGAGTGCTTTCAGAGATCTAATCATTCTTGGGCTTTAAAAGAATAAAAAAGCTGTTTCAACACCTGACTTGCAGAATGTTTTGTGTTGCTGCTTGCCATTGAAATGCAGCTACTATTGAAATGCTGTGATCCCATCAGTATGTACAACCGGTTATTGTTTACTGTACTTTCAAGCTTAAAAAAATCATTAAATAAATCAAGAAGGTTGGCAGTTCTAATCAGCGTTCTAAAACTGTCAAATTGCTAAACATTTCACTTCAGTGCTTCATGGCCTAAACAGTAACAAAGGGAAAAAAAGAATGTACCATGTAAAAAAAATTCTGACACTCACAGGGTTTGCATCAAAAGGATATGAATATAGAGATAAGTGATCTGAAAGGATATTTGTGCATTAAAATACTTGTGCATCTGGACACCTGTCATTAAACAGCCTAGATGCGATGGTAGCTGGAGACCTGTGAGCCTTTTTAACAAACGCAGCACACAGAGGGAACGCTCTCATTATATAAGTGATGGAACATAAAGTGTTACAGCCAGCAAAGCAGTAACAAAGATCAAATGGAATGAGTTTAGCTTACAAATCGGAGCATTTTCTCCTAACTGGCATGATGCAAACAACCTATGGCACAAGATAAAGACAGTTTTGCCCTTGACATTGCTGCCTTTGCTGCTGTCTCTGCAGTCAAGGATCCCTTGATTTATTTTCGTCAGGACGGCTGGGAGTGCCCCAGCTGCTCCACTGAGCCACGGTTCTCAGCCGAGTGGGCCACAACGCGCAGAATTAGCGAATGCTGTGCCTTCCCTTGGCTTTCCAGGGGCTGCATAACAGCAGCTCCCAGTTGCTAAGCAGCTGCAGAGCCGTCCTTGCCTGCGCTACCAATCAGCTGTGCTAAGGGAGCAGCACGCACGGGTTCCCCTTGATCGGCGGAGAAGAGCCGGCAGCGTGAAAGCACGAGCAGTGGCCATAGCAGAATTGTTTCTTTTCTGGCTGGCTGATGGGCCCCCTGGCAAAAACGCCGGCATGAAGCGAAGGGACACGCTTGACGGAGCAGGAGCAGGGGAGGGAGGGAGGGAGAGCCAGCATATGTGCACAGCAGAGGGTACAAAGGCAGCAGATCTTAACAGAGCGGGGGGCACACGCTGAGGAGAAAGAAATGGGAGAGAGGCCAAAGGCACGGCTCGGAATAAAAAACCCCAGGAGAAGAGTGCAGCATATGGAGGGGGGAAATAAAGCAGAACTTGCACAGCCTGCGAATAATTGAATAGAAAATACAGGAGGAGAGAGAAGGAGCTTGATTCATTACTGCCCTTCACCTTGTGGAGACGACTGCGCCTGGGAAGAGGAGGTGTGGAATACAACAGCATCCTTCATGTTGCTCAGTGAACTGTAGGTTTTACATTTTGACCCCCGCTGTTTGTGGTTTTCGCACTGGACAGCCCCTGCCTTTTGTTTGGATTTGATTCCTGCAGGCTCTGCTCTCTGCCTAGTTTCTAATTTATTTTCACACTTGCTTTAGCTTTTCTGTTTTTTGTTTTTCTTTTTTCCAAGGTAAGTCTTAGATCGAAATACCTTTTCTGTATACTTTATTTTAACCCTCAAGATGGCGAATTCCCAGCTGAAGTTAGTTTCCACGGCATCCACAACACCATCACTGCCTTTCTCCCCCTCTCCGCCAGGAGCTGCTGATGCAGAGCAGAGCTCCCTTGGCATCCCCAGCACACTGTCTTGCTTCCCCACACGACGCCTGCCAGCAGTCTGGGAAGGCTTGCTTCTCTCAGTGTGCAGCGGGCGGTTCCTGTGGCACTAAATCATCACAAACACCTGCCGTGTTGCATGAGTGGTGTAAAAAACTGTCACAAACATCTTCAGGGTTATTATGACCAAAGGAGATTGCAGTCCCACCACCCTTCAGCTGCCCACATGAAAAAATACTTTCTGGTCTCAGCGCCTAACATGCAGTTGCCTGCAGGACAGAGGATGCCAGCAGAGTGTCCAGGACCCCCACGTTCCTCCCTCTGGCTCCTCCAGGCACAGCCGAGGGGTACGTTTGCACAGAGGGTGGGGAGAGGAACCAAAGCCGTGCAGCTGTTGCCCTCAGTGTCCAGCCCTGGCATGCTTGGATGCCTGTGGCTGAGCAGACTCTGCCCCAGGTCCAAAATCGAGTCCCAAAAGGAAACCAAGGTGCCCACACAGTCCGAAAGGATTTGCTTCAGGTCTCATGTATTACAAGCCAATAAAATTCTTGACAAACACAGAGACGGATGTGTTTTGCACTTGGAAGATTTTGTCTTAGATCTCTGATTTGGAGTGGTTCTATTTTTGCATCCATTTGTCTGGAGTCTTTGAACAGGCACTGCATATACTATTGTTAGACTCTTCAGATCATTAAAGGTCTAGGGGCACTGACACTTTACAAGTAGCCTCAGCTGCGTGTCATGTAGGGGCATTTTTAGCATGACGAGAGACCTAAGTTTAATGAGAATGGCTTCAACCAGGAAATCTGCCTGCCTTAAGAAATCAGAGCTGCTGTGTTAATCCCAGTAAGCAAGGAGGACTTCACAGCGTGCCTGCCGACACGACGCAAGGCAGGAAGGGTGAAGCGCGTGTAGGAGGAGAGAAATGCACAGGAAATTCTATCAGGGGCAGCAGCGTGACATAATTACAGCTGGAGTTATTAATTACCCTGCCCTGAGCCTCACTGGTTCTTTGTAGGGTCTGCTCTCAGCTCTGAGATTAGCTCAGGCTGGGCTGGCCTTTGCCCAGGATGCTCGCATATGCCACAAACCTCCCCAGTTCCTGCCATATTCTGGTCCCCACACACGAGCTTCCAGCCAGACACCAGCAGAGCGCGTGTGTCCTGCTCAGGCGTTCAGCACTCAACAAGAAGTGGGCAGAAGTCAGTGTCTCTCACAGGGAGACGAGCAGAGGATTTTATCTTCAGTCTGCAGTTGCTTCTCTCCCTAGGAAGCCTGCACAAGCATCTTGGGGGAGAATATACACTTAGCATATTAACAACCCTTTAATGACTTCTGGGGAGCATCGCTCAGGTTTGGCCATCCACACAGGCTCACCTACTCGATATTTACCCCTGCTGCACAAACGAACCAGGCTGTGGGTGCGCACAGCGGTGGAGCAGTGGTGGGGCTTCTGTCCTGCATCCAAACGGAATGCAATGGAATGCACTTAGGCGCATGCACCTCGCTCCCAAACCTGCTGCTTCTGACGGTTCCCATGGAGAAACCCCATGGGTTGCCACCAAAGCAAGCTACACCTGCAGATCTCGCCTAAGATGAAGCAGGTTGAATCCTTCCAAATTCACTTTCAAGCACAGAGGCAGAGGATGAGATCCAGCATCATCTAGCTCTGCCAGCTTGTGCTGACAAATTCCTCACTATTGCCCAGTGAAACCATGCCAGCACATCTGGGAGATGCAGAATGCCCACATGTGGGGGGGCAGAGCTAGAGTGGTGTTGGCAGATACTTACTTGCTCATTTCATGCTTTTCAGAAATCAGTCATTGTGCTTGATGTTCCAGAAATGCATGCAATGATCTTAACCTTGCTTTACCAATTTTTGTTTTCAGCAGAATTTGGCTTGAGAATTCATGCTTCAGCGAGGCACAGAAGACTTAAAGCTGCTCCTAAGCACCAACTGTATCAGGCTGAGATATTGCTATGTTGATTTATATACTCTTTGAATTTTATTTTATTTTTTCCCACAGCTGCAAAGCCAGGAATTCAGGTTTTAATGAAAGGTGAGATTCAAAATACAGCCATGCATACATCAGGTAAGCCAAATTTGGCCCACATAGTTGGCATCCCTGATTTAAAGCATACCAAAGAAAATAACCCACAAAACAGCATGCATTTCCTATAAATAGCTGCTCTCTAGGTAGCAGTCAAGCTGTGGTTTATGGACAAAACCGGTCCAAACTATATCACGGTGCCTGAATATTCGCTGCCTGATTTTGCTGAGCTCTGTGTCTAATTTGGCTAACACCTCCTGTTACAGACTGTTGTCCTGTTTTCTTTCATAGCCCTCTGAACTCTGTGGTACCATTTGGACAGGTTTTATGTGGAGTTTATTGAAAGATTTTTGCAGTGATTTAATGCATGGGCTCCTTGAGCCAAGTGAAACAAGAGCTATAGTCCTAAGGCATGAAAAGGAAATTTTCTTATTGAAATATAATTTTTCCATGTTACTTAATAGTCTAGAAAGTTAATACATTTTTACTGGCAAAAAAATATATGGTTCCTACTGAGCCAAAGAACAATACAATAATGTTTTAGGTTGGGTTAAATCTCTCAGAAACTGGCAGGTGTCACAGCCACCTTGCCTTCAGTGAAAAAGGCAATTGAGATCCCTTATGAAACAAGGGATTTGCATCCCTAGGAGCTACTACACAAAAAACAGGCACATGGCAAGGTCTGAATAGATGGTGAATCATGTGGCCCAAGGGATTTTTCTGGATTTTGGGGGCGGGGGTGTGTGTGTAAAATATCAGGCCATGAGGACCAGATGGTAGAGCTCTGCGTGTGCATGAGAAACAGCAAAACGCACTACAGAAATGGATACTGAGAAGCAGCTGAAAGTGAAGGAGATTGGGGGCTTTGATTTTGAAAAGAGATTTCCTGCACTGAGTGAGGGCAGAAAGAGGCTTGGGACTGTGAGTAAAAGCAACTGAAAAAACAATTTTGTACAGCTGTTCCGTAAATACATGGAATTGCCTTGAGTATGTACTCAGCTTTGTCGTAGTGTTTTCTTCTTCAACTGACAGTCACCACTAACTTTGTGTGTGCAAGACACAGTTCATCTCTCCTACACCACAGCTGACCCTTCCCTATCTGCCCTGTCAGTTCACACAGTAAATTCTTCGGGGCAGAGATTATTCTTTACATTTTGTGCATTACAAGCAATTGCAGCACTTGTGTAACGTGACATTTTCTGGAAACTCACTCTACTTACATGTTAAGTCCCATTCTTTAGGGTCTGCCTTTCCTATAGAGACTGTAAACTCTTCAGGGCATTTTGTCTTGCTCTCTATGTACACGGCATAGTTCAGTGGGAATTCATTGCTGACAACACGAAGTAGTATCACTGGTGACGTCTGAAGAGGAGCATTGAAGGCTCTGTCTCGTTATGCACATTCTTAACTAAGTTTATGAGTATTTCCTTTGACATAAAAGGGGCTACTCGTTAATATAAAGTTTAAGTATTTGTAAAGCTGAGGCTGTATTATCAAGAAGAAAATCCTTACATGTATTTTAAAAATACAGTGTTAAAGACTCTCACAAGAACAGGTTCCCATTCTAGTCTAGTTTATATTACCATCTGAACTAATAACATCAATATACAGCAGATGGCATTTGCTGTTGCTGCTCTCTGCATTTGTGGATACAAGGACGTATCAGCAGTCTGATACCTTGCTGGCTAGCTAAAATAGTTGTATTTCCCATTAAAACACTCGTTTAAACACTCTTAGCTTTTCAAACATTCATAAAGGATCTTTTTGGCAGCTTGTGTATTCTACGTGCTTGCGTCAACTTTGTTCAGTAAATGGTTAGCTTTAAATAGATGTAAATTTGCCTTTTTTTTTTTCTTAATTTGAATGTGTTTATGCGTCCCTCCTCCTTCCTATTACTGAAATACCTTTTTCTTTCTGTTTGCCCTGTGTGCAAAGCAGGGTCTTCCCTGAAAGAGGTTATTCCAAGAAAAGAGTGCAGTTGTGTTTTGCACTCAGTCTGGAAGGCCATCTAGTGACACAATTGTGCAGAACCACAGAGTGGCTTAGGTTGGAAGGGACCTTAAAGATCATCCATTTCCAACCCCGTCTGAGTTACAATTTCTCTTAGTCGAATTTAAAAAAAAAAAAATCTTGCTATGCTCAGGGATACCCTTAGGGACTTATTAGTATTCCCACAAGTGGTATTTTAAAAAAATTCTGAGTCAATTTTGATTTCTTAGGAAATGATGGGCTTTCTTTGAGATGGAGCACGCTGTTAATCTCTGCCAGGAGAGAAACACAATGTTCACACAGAATGGTGGCAGATTTGCATCTGAGCAGTTCAAATACGGTGACACATGTGGAATCACTTCCCTAAAACGCGGGTTGAGGCCAAATTCAGCTGGCTGTTCTGCCTCCCTACCTTTGCACCTGTAACTCCACTGCACGAAACGATCCTACAAGTAGGTGTTTGCAGGCTTGACATCTCTGCAATTAAAATGTTAAATTGTTTGATTTTTTAATCACAGCTCACCCTGAACAAATGGTACTGAGTGAATACACATTGTTGTTCCCTACCTGAGTCATAAATCCAGCAAATAACCAGCAGTTTGCCACAACCTCTCCCAGTGTCACAAGACGACGCATTTCAGGGGTACCTCAGGGGCCTCCTGTCCTTCCAGCATGGCTGGCATCACGCTCTGCCTGCGCTTCCCTCATCCATCCATCAGCGCTTGGATCCATCGTGACAGAAATTGAGGCTGAACCAGGAAATTTCCCCTCAGCATGGAGTAAACCAGTGTAGTGCCTGAGATCCAAGGAGCTCCTGGGGAAATAAATAACGCCTGAGAGGAAGGAAAGGACATGGATGCCACAGTTGCTAGAGGGATAAAAGGGCCCAAGTGTGGGTTACACAGAGGCTCCACAAGACAGGGCACAATGACCCAACTAGATGGGAAGCCACTAGCCTGAGAGCCTCACCTGGAGGACAGAGATGTGGTGTTCTTGAGGGGCGAAAGGCAGGCAGGCAGTTGAGGGGGCTCCGAAGCCTGAGGGAGCTCCAGGACCTGTGGCCTCACCTGGAGGACAGAGATGTGGTGTGTCCTTGAGGGGGGAAAGGCAGGCAGGCAGGCAGGCAGCTGAGGGGGCTCCGAGGCCTGAGGGAGCTCCAGGACCTGTGGCCTCACCTGGAGGAGAGATGTGGTGTCCTTGAGGGGAATGGCAGGCAGGCAGGCAGCTGAGGGGGCTCCGAGGCCCGAGGGAGCTCCAGGACCTGTGGCCTCACCTGGAGGAGAGATGTGGTGTCCTTGAGGGGAATGGCAGGCAGGCAGGCAGCTGAGGGGGCTCCGAGGCCCGAGGGAGCTCCAGGACCTGTGGCCTCACCTGGAGGAGAGATGTGGTGTGTCCTTGAAGGGGGAAAGGCAGGCAGGCAGGCAGCTGAGG
>VXAV01009243.1:548106-571645 GCA_013399715.1 Alectura lathami | reverse complement strand
GCCCCTCGGCGCGGGGTTCAGGCCCCGAGCGGCCCCAGCGGCGGCGGGGCCAAAATCCTGCGGGTCCCGGGTGCGTTCGGGAGGGGAGAAGCACCTGCAGCCCCCGGAGGGGAGCCCGGGGGGGTCTGGGCCGCAAAACGGGGTGCTCGCCGACTGGCCAGGCTGCTCCCCGGCACCGGCCTTGCACAAGTGTTGTTTGTCGCTAACTCAGTTATTTTTTCCTGTTTGCAGCAATACGCACCGTCTGTGTTTGAGAAATACACTACCAGTATTACAGTCGGCAAGAAGGAAGTCGTCCTGAATTTGTATGATACTGCAGGTAAGGCCTTTTTTTTTTTTTTTTTTTTTTTTTTCCCCATGTGCTTTCAATTTTCTCCTGTTCTGAAAGCATTGAGCTGTGAGGGCCAGTTTCTCTGAAAAATGATCGCCTGTCTCATGGCAGTTCTAGCCCCGGATTTGTTCTGTACCGTAATGACCTGGTTTATTAGGAAAATCACATCAAATAGCAAACATATCTGAAGGTATTAAAACCCAGTTCCCAGATGCAGTGCCTAATGCAGTCAGCCAAGAAAATATTTTAATCTCCTGCCATGTGTGATCAAATAGTAAAGGAGAAAAAAGCTGGTTTGTGTTCAAAACTGAAAAGACCTTTGCGTTAAAAGTTATTTGGAAATGCTGATACTTTGTTTGGGTTCATATCAGGAACTTTGAACTTCATTCAGAGTTCCTAGGATCAGCTGTCCAGCTGCATTCCAAATAAACCCTAAAACTGGCACACATTGCTCGGTGTAAACCATGTTCAAGTCTGCAGTTTTATTCCAAATTGACACCACCACAAATAAGAGTTGAAGAGGGTTTCGTAAGACACCTCAGGAAGTGGAGATGCCACTGCTGGCTAGTTGGCAGGGCTCTCCGCCATGAAGGCTTTCCATCCCCTTGTCTGGAGACCTTGAAACCCAACATAAATCACCTCCCAAAATGATGTCATGGCTGCCAGGCCGGTGCCATAGTTTTATGCTACAAATGTGTCATGGTCTGTGATCCAAGTAGCTTCTCATCCTCTTTCTGAAGGTGGAAGTGATGCTAAAGGAAGACTCTCTTGAGCCCATGTTTTAAACCCATCCTGTTTTTAATAAAATGAAACTGATGTTGAGTTCCTCAAGGGTAACACTAGAACACAGAGCTGTTCAGGCTCCCATTTCAAGGGGATGTCCAGTTCAGCAGACAAGGGGGCTCCTGGCCCTCTGCCACTTGGACGCGGACAGTGAGGAGTAATTTTGGGATCAGCGTTGCACTGCATTCTCTTGCTTGTGTCGTGTCATGCAGCAGCAGCCTGTTAGGTTACTCTCTCATCTGGGTGATGATGCTTCGGGGTGGCAGAGGTGTACAGCAGCAGTTAGGGCTTCAGAAGGAGCCCACACACACAACTTCCTACTGGAAGTACAGTGGATTAACGTTACAGCGTATTGGTCATATTTTATCAATCGTCTCCTGACTCACTGAGTTGGTTGAGTTGTTCTTGCCCTTCTATAAAACCTGGGACAGCTTTACACCTGTGTTTTGCTCTTAGTCTGAAAGGACCCCAGATCTTTCAGGTTATTGTAAAATCATTTAAATGGGATCAGAAGGATGTAAAACTATTTCTGAAGTGAAGGGTTTCGGCTAAATGTCATGCAGCAGTGTAGGGGAGGAGAAAGAAAAACTGTTCTAAAAAGTGTCACTGGGTCTTTATCATACACCCACTGAAGAAAGGATTTTGGTATTTTTAGAATCCAGCTAAGAGCAACACTAAATAGAGCTGCATGTACTTAGCGTCATGGGAAGGTGAAGGACAGGTTCAGCTCTGTGGGCTGTGTAAAGTGAGAAGGATTCTTTATTGTTCAGCCCTGCTTAGTTGGAGACTTTGTGCTTGCCCTACTTACTGAAGGAGGGGGACTCGCGCAGGGTGCCAAAGAATCAAACATTCAAGCTACACAAGGTATTTTTTTCTTGGCAAGAATTTTGGTAACCACTGAAATTAATGAGTTAGTCTACAATATGCTTGAATAGCAATTTTTGGAAAGACTTTTGTATTATGCTGCTCTGCCTTCCTCATCAGAGACGCCTCTTGCTGTTGCAGGAAGTTGGCGGTATATATATGCAGTGTGTAAAAGCTTTGTAGTATTACTCGTCTTGTCTGCAAACAGGCTTTGCGGCTGCATATTCAATTAAAAATTTCCATTCCTTGCTGTGCCTGGCAAAGGAATCGAGAGATAAATTAGCTTTGTAATTGTTTACATTCTAGGGGAATAGCCTAATAGCGTTGACGCTTTAGCTGCCATTCAGACACAGGTTTCAATTTCTCGTGCTGTTCAGAGCAAGACTTTCCCAGAACTAAGTAGGAAGCTGTGCTGAGCTGGGGAAGGCTGGGGAGGAAGCAATGCCTCATCGCCGTGGGTGCTCGCTCTGACTGGCAGGAAGCACGCTTGAAGCCTCTGGCAGGGTTTTTTCAGGTCTCTAATGACAGATGCTCCAAGCATCAGGCCTTAAGAGAAACTTTAAAAGCCAGTACATGCAAGAGTAATTTTGCATAAATCTGAAGGGGAGGGAGTGCCTGAAACTTAAATGCATTCCCCACACCCTGACCTAAGTGTCCTCTTCTACTGGTTTTATTTCTTGCAAGAAGAAAGGCCATTTCCCAATTATTTCTAAACCGAGGAGTGCAGTAACATAGCTACCAAGCTACTCCCGTGGAGCCTGCAGAATGAAGCAGAAATTGGTGCGTTTCCGTGGGTCTGTGGGGGCTCCCCTCCGTGTGGTTACATGTTGGTTGTGAGTAACGAGTGCAGAGCGTTAAAAGACAACACACTGACATGGATAGGAAGTGGTTGGCTGGTCTGGGTGACAGGATATGACATTCTTCCTTGCGTGCTGGCTGTTGATGGCAGTGGACAGCGCTGCTGTAAGTTGAGCAGCACTTACCGTGTCCCATCTTTGGCAACGCTCTGCTCTGTACTTTTTTCCTCTTTTTTTTTTAGACACATTTCCACAGCTCAGAAGGGCCTTTGGGTTGTTGTCTCAGGCCTTTCCCTGGGCAGACCTGGGGCATTTTTTCATTGCTACTTTACAATGTGGTATTTGGCGTGTTGCAAAACACGTCTGCGCAATACTGGTCAGTCCTGCTGGGTCTGCTACAGGAAACCTCGTGCCAGGCACTGGAGGACAGGACCTGCGGCACCAAGTGCTTCAGCGTCCCCACGTGTCCACCTCAGTCCTCACACAACCATCAGGAGAGCCGCCAGAAGCACCACCTATGATTATTACAGCATGCGAGAGAGAGAAAACGCCATTGTGAACTGGGCCTGGAGGGAAGACATTCTCCACTGGTCGCTTCTCTACAACGTCCACTGGAGGAGAAAGCTGATCAAAGCCAGGTGTGCTGGGCTGAGGACTTCCAAGGCGAGTTAACCCTGAGAAGAGGTGCAAATGTCCCTGAACCTCTCCCAGCACTGTGCATGCCTGAGCTCCCCTGCAGGCCAGGCAGTGAACAGGCAGCACTTTCTCGCTGTTACTTAGTGAAGGAGGGGGAAGAGCAGGCAGACGTGAACATGCATGAGAGCCTGAGACCTGTGGTTTCACTTCCTCTGCTCTCCCTCAGCCGTGGCTTGAGGTCCCACCCCGCCTTAGCACCCGGCAGCAGTGGCTTGGTTTATGCAGCACATCACATAGGCATGCCAGAGTGTGATCTTCACAAGGAAACAGCAAACTGCAGGTGAATTCAGCTGGGCAGGTCGTGTTGGTTGGTTTGTTTTTAAAAGCTCTTGTGATATGCAGTGAATTGAGGAAGGCAGTTGGAGCCACAGATGTGCTCAGACATAGGCATCTTTTTGACTGATTCACAGAAAGTGTTTTGTTAATTGGGGAAAAATGAGTGCTTGAGGAAGATCTCTTAGGGGCTTTGCACATACATTCACTGACTGCTTAACTTCAGTCTTCTTTAATTTCAAAACTTCTCCTAGAAGACCTAATGTTTGGCACCTGATATGTTTAATGCGTTTAGAGGATTATCTCAACAACAGAATGGTAAATGGGTTGCAAACAAGAGGGTGGATTTAGGAGAGTAAGAAGGGCTAAGCAGTAAAGTCTTTTCTCTGAATGTTTACACAACATGCATAATTTTGTCGATTGTCTATTATTTTTGGATTAAACCTTGAGGGATCAACCCTACTTTGCTCAGCACCTCACCCGTGGAGCACGCTGCTCAAATACGGAGAACAGTCTAAACCTAAGATTCCCATTTTACAAACATCTCAGGTAAACTGAGCAATGGTTTGTCCAGTGTGTTGTAATCACCTTGTAATAACCTGCGTATCAATCCTCCATTTAAATTAAGGAGGGGTGAAAAGTAGCGTAGAGTTCTTGGGCTGCTGTGCAATGCTTCAACGCTAGCTGGAGACAAGAACGTTGGCTAGAGCCATGAGTATGGGGCTGAGCTGGGGGCCAGGACAGAAATAAAGTTGGAGCACGCTGAAGTTTTCAGCATCCCTTTGTTTGGAACATCAGTGCAAAGCTTTGAGGTGTGCAGGGCAGTTGCCGGGCTGTGTGCGCAACTTGCAGCCTGGCATGGCCAGGTCTCATTTTGGTGAGTCACAGGGACACACTGGATTCTAGGGGCAGCCTTTGGGTGGTAAATAGAGCTACAAATTGCTTCAGTAGCTGTTTCTTCCTTATTAAGTCTCTGAAAAACATCTCAGATGAAAGATATATATAGATATAGATTTTTTTTTTTTCCCCTGAGCTGCCAACTCTGCCTGAGTTACTGTCTTGAACTTGGCCTCTCAAAAGCAGGACACCTTCAGACCCCAGCGCAGCAGTTACTGCCATGTACAGCATTAGTGACTGCCAGAAAAGGGGAAGAGTACAGGTCTGAAGCAAGTGAGCATCCTCTTGTCAGATCACGTGCTGTAATATCACTAATCAAAGCACGAAAAATCTCCTGTTTTTCCGGAATTCAGTAGCATCCCTAAGACTTGAGTGAAGTCCTGCTTCAAAGAGCAGTTAAGCCTGGTTTATGTTGGTGCATGTCTTGTAAAATCTGCAGCTGGACAAAGCAACCTTTCTATTAAGATTTCCCAAGGACACGTTTTATATTCTAAAGGATCTGTTTTGTCAGTGAAGAATACTCTGCATTGAAGGGAAGGAATTTTACAAGTATGGAAAACCTTCAGTCTGTGCCGTTACAGTACCCTTGAACTCAAGTATTTACCTTTACACATTCCCATCATACTGCTTGTTAAGGACAGAAATTTCTTTTATTCCAAAACATTCTCTGTGTTCCAGGGCAGGAGGACTACGATAGGCTACGGCCGCTTTCGTACCAGAACACAAACGTAGTGTTGATTTGTTACGATGTCATGAGCCCCACCAGCTATGATAATGTAGCAGATAAGGTAAGAGCCTTTCATAATTGCTTCAGCTTTTAAATGAATTACATATACGCAATGCAGGACAAGATGTCAGATTTAAAAAAATGATGCTTTTAGTAGCTCTGTACCCACGGTGTACAGATGCACAGACTGTCATTGCACACTGAGCTGCAGGTCACAGGCCTTAGACCTGGGACTCACCTCTCTGGCTCTCAAGTGCTCAGAACTGGGCTCAACTCTGCAGTACACTAAGAAGATCACAAACCAACTGCAAAACCACTGGTTTATCTGCAGCAATGTCACACAACCATTGCATGCAAGCATTTCAGATTCAAGTTGACTTCCGTTGCATGCAGATTTAACTACTGGGGAAGGAGATGTAAACCACCTCTTGTCTGTAATAGGATTTCTGTAGAGCTCCAAAGCAAAAGTTAGCACTCCAGCATATAGCACCAGCAAAACAAAGCAAGTTTTGTTTTTATGCCACCAGTGGTATCCTGAAGTGAATCACTTCTGCAAAGGTGTCCCGCTGGTACTGATTGGCTGCAAGACAGACCTCCGGAAAGACAAAGAGCAGCTGCGCAAGCTCCGGGCTTCTAAGCAGGAACCCATTACTTACAACCAGGTAAACACAACTGCATTTAAAGTCTTGTCCTCTTTGCCAGAGTAGACATGTTAAGTGTTTTCCCGTATCTCAGGGTGTCTCAAAGGACACTATTAGCTCGGCCTTCTAGGCTTACTACATCTCACGTTCATTTCCCTTCACTGGGTTATTGCTGTTAATACTGTTACAAATTGGTGGGCCTCAACAGGCTTCTTGGACTTCCTTAATAACTGTTATTACGATATATTGGTCCCATCACTGGTACTTTGATCAGGATCTTGAGAAAGAGTACATGCTAGGATACACATTACAGGATTAAAAAATATTAATCATTCTGGAAAAATTGTGCTTTGCAAACCCTGTTTGAAAAGAAATCCTTCCAAGGCCAATAGCAAAAACATCTGTGAGGCTTCTCTAACAAGCTTTTCTTTGAAGTCTCTAATCTAAAGAAATCTATGTAGTCTCAAGTGTTTTCGATTTAAGTATTACAAAGCAGTGAGACATCCAGCTAGTGGTACGAGATGGCCATTGCTGGCCTAGGTACAGGGGAAGCAGTCGGTGGTGGAACAGCTTGTACCAGGTCACACGAGATCTTTTTGCTCTGGACTTCCACTTTTTGTTATCATTAAATACAAAGCCATCCTTCTCCTCTCATCTCAGAGCATGAACAGCAGCTTCCCAGCTATTTGAGACACAAGTCCAAGGAACAAGGTTAAGTGCACTGGGACCTTGAATGAATCACTTTTTTCTCTAAACAGCATGAAAAGAACCTGCATTACCACTAAATCACACTAGGACTTTCAGCTTGTCTTCCTTGTGCGCAGGATTAGACACCTGTTCTGTTGCTTTGCAAACAGCTGCAGATCATCCCTCACTTGCATTAATAACTCCCTAGATCACCTCATGTGAGGTTCAGAACAGCCAGACACCTCTGGGGGGTCAGCGGAGGCCTCACATCTGGCACCATTATTGCCTCAGAGCGGCCTGACCCCCCCCAGCAGCTCATCACAGAAATGCTCACAAAAGAGCATGGGAGCCCTCCTATTTCATTTTTCCCCCTTTAAATATGCAGTACCTCAGTCTTTTACAGCTGACATGCAACATGATGCTTCTGATGACAGCACAGAGGAGCTGAACAGAATCTGCCAGCACTGCAGCTTGCAAACAACTGAAAGGAGACAAACTTTGCTTAAATGCGCTGAAGAAAAATCCCCCTACAGAAGTCTGAGTGCTGAAGGGACCGTATTCCCAGGGCTTATACCAAGTAAAGGCAGAGTGTGTGAGCGAGCTATGAGTTGTAGACCTGGAATTCACACTTCTAGGCTCACAAGCACTCAAAACTGGGGGCTGACTCTGCAATAAAAGGATCACAAGAAATCACTGTGTATTGCCTATAGTGATTTCACACAACCATGACTGCATGCAAGTGTTTTAGATTCTACTGTTTCCATCGCGTGCAACTGGATGACACTGAGGAATGTTAGTGCTCATTTGTGTGTAGCAGGATTTCCACTGAGCCCTTGCGATGCTCCAGAGTGGCAGTTAAGATTCCTGCCTGTGCACCAGCAAAACGAAGCAAGACATTTGTCCAGCCTGTGCTCTTACATGTGGCATTTGTTGCTGAAGCTTGCAAAATGAAGATGACATCACGTAATAGTTAAGGTCGTGCCTGAAAAACGTTTCCTCTTGTAGACATCCTCACTTGTGTATCTGTCTCAGCATCTATTTAAATCATGTTAATACTGAGACTATTTCTACAATATTAGGAGGCGAGGTTCTAGATCAGCTTAGGGGAGAAAAAACAAACAGTGCTTCAGGTTATTACCAAGCCATTTATGCCCTAGCACTATCCTCAGAAGCAGTTTCTTTCTTCCTGACTGTGTTATGAAGATGCACAAAACAATTCCTTTTTGCTCCCATCTCACTTTCCTTCTTCTCTCACACATCCAAGTTTACATCTTTTCTTACCTGTTCTTTCCAGGGTGAAGCAGCTTGCCAGCAGATAAACGCAGAAGTTTATCTGGAGTGCTCAGCAAAATGTCGTGAAAACATAGAAAAAGTTTTTAAAGAAGCAACAACCATTGCATTGAGTGCCATGAAAAAAGCCAAGCGCCAAAAGAAACAGAGGGTGTGCTCAGTGTTATGATCTGGACTGCAAGAGAGCATTGACTGCACAAGAGCCAAGTGATTCAGATTTTAGCAACAGTGTGACTTTTTTTTTCCCATGACACATTTTGTATTCCTACAATGATTTTTGAATTTTTTAAACTTTTTAGTATTTTTATACTTTTGCTGCACTGCTCTCTCAAAGTTTTCAAGGCTCTTTATCAAGGCTAAGAGATGCTGCATGTCTTTGTCCACCTGGCTTCTGTTCCTAACTGCAGACCACCACCAGTCAGGTCTTGGATTCACTATTTAAGTTGCAATGAACGGTGACTGCTACTGTATGACTCTGTATGACTTAGGTGTTTCTTTTTTTTTTTTTTTTTCCCTCTGCAAAATTGTAGTTTATTGTAGCTACAATTTACAGTCTTTTTCAAGCAGAAAAGCCACATCTTCCAGAAGTTTTGTTAGAGCAGCCTGTCAGGCACCTTGGAACAGGCAGGAATGAAGCTCTGATTAACATTCCCCAATTCATTTACTTGCTGGCAGTGGTATGAGTTAGCCTCAGGCTGCTGCCATAGTGCACAGCCAAAGCACCTGCTCGCTCTTGACCCCTGGGCCAACTTTGCAGAGCTGCCCTTTTAGACGTCTCCTTGCAAGGCTCAATACTGCATAACTGGACATGCATTGGTTGCTCCAATTCAGGAGTTCCACAGAAAATACTTAATTTTACAGCATGCAAAGTTATAAGAACTCCAGTCAGCTACTCTGTGTAATGTAAAGTCAGTTTTACAATAAACTTACACAGCTTAATATATGACATGCAAGTGTTGGTGTACACTGGGGGAGGACAAATACTTTGCTGTGTAACTCGTTCATTACCTGGTGATATCCTTTCTGCTACTGTAAATTAAGTTTTCCCTACGAGCTTCAAGTGGAAAATTAAAAATCAGCTTGTGCACATCTTTGATGACTATAGAAGCAGCTCCAATTCAAGAATCGTGCAGCTCTTTCTCCACAAGAAGTCATTTGCAGTGAAAAACACAGAACCTCGCATCACCGTACCCAGTGAGACAGAAACATCGTCACGCTGGAAGTCGCATTTACCCTCAGCACCATGATTGGAATTTTTCCTTGCTTTTATAATCCATTTTTCACGCTGCAGAATTCACGTCACTTGCCATGTGCAGAGTTCCCTCACCCCTGGAGTACCAGGTTCACTGCTCAGATCCAGCAAAAAGAATTTACATTTCATAAATGCAGAGTTCAAAAACAAAACGAAAAAAAAAAAGCCACAACCTCACACAGTGTGTGCAGAAGTCAGAAGTTAATGTAGCAAGATACAGCCCAGTATGAAAGTTGTTCAAAATATGCAAATTGCAATTTATTGTTCGTGCCCACAGGACAGTGACACTGTAATTTTGCTAGCCTTGCAGCAACAAAATAACTGCTGAAACAATTTGAAGTCTATAGTGCATAAGTATTTGTTCATGAGCAGGCTTACTGGGAGACAGGCACAATTCTCAGATCACTCTGCCAAAGCCATTTCCCCACTCTGGGCCTTGCGCTGGCTGGAAGGTGGCACAGCTGAGAAACACACTGCATGAAGCAGCCAACAATACTGCAGCTGGGCTTAGGAGGTACAGATGTTAAAGCACCCAGACAAGCTTATTCAGCTGAGTAAGTTTAATAAGCACAAAGAGTTAAGTGGGAGGGGAGTCAATATTTGTCCTTCTGAACAAGTGTTTCCATTCTCTTAACAACTGGTATTTAAAGAAAGTATTTAATACCTCTGCTTAGCCTGTCTTCACCTTTCCAGAATGGCACTTGGAGAGAAAAAAATACTGAAAATAGGACTTGAAGTGCAACTGCACTTACTGCCACTGACCAAGGCCATTGTCAGGAGAAATAGCGTCTCAAAAGACAACCCACAGAGCAGTGTATTTGTTACTAAAAAGGGGCTGAAGCAGCTGTGTATTATATGGTTTATTTTAGGTCTTTTCCAGGTTTGGACGGATTACCTGCTCTCTCTAGAAGAGAGCTAGCAGGCTTCTCTGCCATTTAACAACTGTTTTTCGTTACTTGCCTGCTGTTGAGGATTTCTCTTCTTTGAATAGCTTTCTAAAAGTGTATATAGCAGCAGATTCGTACAAAGATGGGCATTTTTTCCACAGTACACATTAGTATTGCCACTGAAAATACGTCTTTTTAAAACAGCATTCAGTCTGATCAACCTGGAGTGTTCATAAAGCTTTGCAAATTCAATACCAGAGTTTAAATAATAAAACTAGAAATTGTTAAATATCATTCCAGGACTGGAGTTACAGTAGGTCCCACATTCCCCCAATGCTGGCTTTTTGCTGAGCACGTGCATGCTGCTATATATACAGAAAAACCAAATGCAAACACATTTTGTATTAAATATACATAAATAGCAAGACTGCAGACTGGAGAGCCATGCTTGCATAATACTGAGTCTGTGCTGGAGGAGTCCACATCCTTCCCCACACACGGGACAGGTGAGTCCTTCCAAACCCATTCACAAGGTAGCAGCGGTTCAGGAGGCTCCATCTGACGCGGAGCACCTGCTGCAGGCACAGGGACAGCGAGCTCCCAGGTTGGCACCCAGTACCCCCTGGAGGGTTCACAGCTTCTTCGTTTTGTCTTTGTTCTTCTGCAGCTTAGCGTGCACTACTTTGAGAGTAGTGAGGAAATTTCCAAGAAAGAGGAGCAGAAATGTGAAAGCCAACACACAAACCTGAGGAGGAGGGGGGAAAATAAAGGTAAAAAAAAAAAAAAAAAAAAAAAAAAAAAAAAAAGGTGAGTCAAAAGGGTCAGATGAATTGGGGCAGGGGTACTGCTTTTGCTACATTTGAACTCTGATGAGGTATGGTTGGCAAATTCAGGATCTGTTAGCACACCAGGAAAGAAGGTGGGAGACAAATACACACCCGCATATCTGGTTCTGTGAGTTAACTGGGGAGTACGTTTTTATCATGATCATTTAAACAGCAATATTACAGCATCGTTCGTTTTTGAGCTTATTTCACTGTCACCTTATTTTTGTCACTGTATTTTTGTGTGCGTAACCCACGGTTTAGCTGTAAAGAAGAACTAGCAATGCAGCAGCCATTGCTGTTAAATGCCCAAGTAAGTGAAAAATACAGTGAGATATTCACCCAGGTGTATCTTCTTCCCCCTGCACCTTCTGCTTTTCATTTTGTGTGGTCACCTTGTGGGTGCAAGTTTCCCTGCAGTAACTCAATTATTTAAGTTTCCCTGTACAGGCTGTGCTGTATCCTGACACACTTAGATGGGGTCAGATGCTCAGATACCTTCGAGGATGTGGTTAAAACATCCATCTCCCCCACTGCTATGTGTTTTCTCTGAACAGAACCAACACTCACCTGCCACTCTTTGCACTCCTTATGCCTGGACAATCCAAAAAGTGTGATTGCATTATATAGCTGCCAGAACTAAAAGGAAAAAAAAAAAAATAATAATTACTACCAAAAATTTAGAAATGTTTGCCATGGATAGGTGTGAGCCAAAGCACTGTCTAACTGTGCTGCAAGCACCGCACCACTGGCACACTCTGCCTAGGCCCTGCATGGCACGGGAGGGAACAGGACAGCCCAACTTACATGCCCAAAGAACAAGAAGGGAAGGAGAAACGTCAGCCCCCGCCACATCCAGGACTGAAATCCTTCTGGAAGAGGTTAACAGAAGAGAGAGTTAGCACAGACAAGCCAGGACTGAGGCTGCAGCTCATCCCAACCAGAGCACCCGATAAGAACTATTCCTGTCCTGGCTCAGCAATAACAAGCTAGGTTAAAATGAAGACTGGAAGGTGCAGTAATGGGAGGAGGATGAAGATGGGGATGAACACCTCCATCTTAATGCTCTCAAGGGCTGATGGAGATCAGAGCCCTCTGTTTCCAAGCCACAGGACTCGAGGAAGGTAAAAGCCTCACTCCCATTGCTGCCTTTGTCCTAGAAGCAGCAGGGCAGCGGGATAACAGCTGTGCAAAGCTTGCTTTCTGAAGGCAAAGCCACCTCTGTACCAGTACCTTTAAAACCCACCCCATCTGCCTGATGGAAGTTTTGAAAGTATTGCAGGCAACCTCACCTACTGTAAGGTCCAAGTGGTTTCTCTCCCCCAAAGCACGGAGTCGATAAAGGCAGCCTCTTTGATAATAATATTGTAGGAACTGAACACAACCTGGAGAAAGAGAGAAAGCATCATTGCATTGCCTATTCCAAAGTATTATAAACACATCAAACTAGTTTAATAATGTTTAATCCAACAGCATTTAGCTATTGTTTATACCTGTACATTGTATATTTGCAGTTGTATGATATTGTTTAAACATGTACAGTTTAAGACACAGTATTTAACAAGCAGAAGTGTTTTCTTCTAAGCACACAAGAGAGAAAATTATTTTATCCTGTGAAATAACAAGGTAAGATATACTCACTCTGAAATATTGAAAATGCTAAGAATTGACTGCGAAACATTTGATACATGAGTCCATCTGGCCTGAAAGCAAAATACAAAACAAATCTATTGGTTTCATAGAAAGCATACAATGCAGTGCCCTGTCCCTTGCCAGCCAAGGAAGCCATCAGCAAGTGAGAGAAGCAGCTGGTTGGTACCCAGCCCACTCCACCCCATCCAGAGTCCAGAAAGGGTGCTACAGGCACACATCACCAACCACCCTGGGTGGCAGGAGGTGGTCTGATTGATTGGCTGCCCCCTCTCATTGATTTGCCTGTTGCAGTTTCCCCTAGGCACTGATTAAAGCCATTCAGCAGCATCTACATCACAAATCAAAGCACTGGAGCAGCAGTGCTTGTGCTCCTTAACTGTAGTTCGGGATACAGGAATGTTTGCTCCAGCCACTCCAGTTCTCCTTAGAGATTCAGCAAAAAAAAAAAAAAAAAACATGCGTTGTTTTAAAACGATTTTAAATTATTAACTAGTTAGTTCGTGCCAAATGAAGTTGAAGTGGGTCATGAAGGCACCGCACACAGGGTGCATTGCTGTGTTGTTTGACCAACACCACCATCTGTTGGCATGTGAATTGCATTTATGTTCTGGGTTATAAGGCACCAAACAGAATTCATTCTAAAGCGAAGTGCTGCTTGTTTGCTTAGTTTATACAGACTTGCAGAGATTTTGCTACCAACACTACCACTAAGATTTAGGGTTGGTTGGTTTGTTCCCCCCTCCTTTTTTTTTTTTTTTAACCAGCACTGTAAATACAAACTTGCGGAGTGTTGTCTGATCTATGGATGTTTCAGTGGTAAATATAAGTTTGATGCTTTGCTGTGTGCCTGTGCAGACACAGCTGTGTGGTCACACTGGATTAATATGCTCAGATGATGCAAACACTTTGAAGCACCTTGAGCAGGACAAAGCAAACTCACCACGTTAACATAACTCCAGACAGGAACGTGGAGACATAGTGATGAGACACCCACCAGCCTTTGATCCTGAACAGAAAAAATGTGGCAGTTAGACAAGAAATATAAATTTTAACAACTTAAGTCTGGCTTTAAAGAAAAAAAATGATCCTGACTGGATCATGGAGAAATAGATGGCCCAGCTCACACAAGAAGCAAGACATAAGCTGGCAGCAGCAAAGGATTTTCCTCAAAACGACAAAGAGGCAGCGGGAGTTCATTACCAAAGGACAAGCAGGAGCGGCCGAGGCAGCCCACACTGCCCATGTGCTCCCCCTGCGAGGACTCCCAGAAAGCCCCCCACTGGCACACCCCTGCACCTTTCCCCCCAGCACTGTGCAAAGCCATGAAGGCAGCACACGGATGGGTAAATGCTGGGGGGCAGGAGCTGCAAGGCACCGTCCCCGCTCTAAGAGCAGGTTACAAATCCACGACTGGTGGAGGGAGGTGCAGGACTGGGGCTCATCCTGAGCAGGTGCCAGAGCACAAGATACCACAGTGACTAATGATGCCCAAGTTTCAACCCACATCTTTTTTTTTTTTTTTTGGCGTCGTACAACTAAGTGAAGTTTCCAAGTCCTTTGTTAGGTGGCTGTTCCTTTCAGACATGAGCACTGCAGAAAGCTCAGAAAATCATAGTAAAGCAGAAGAGGGCTGTAGCGAGGCAGGATCAGGAATGGAAGAAATGCCTAAGGGACGGTGCTGCTTTGGAAAGTAAGCCAACACAGTGGGTTAATTTTGGGTGCCTCCAACCAAAGCTGTGCAACCTCAAGCATCAAGGCAGCACTGGGTGGCTGCGAGCCAGCTCTGCGGCTGCAATGAGCCTGGGCTCAAAGGTTTCTCTGCTGGCTGCAGGCAAGCCGCTTTCCATCGCTGCAGACTCTTTTCCTTTGCACCTCGTGGAGCAAGCCATGTTCAGCTCTCACGCGTCTGCACGGCCTCAGTCCATGGTCAGTGGGGAGATGCCTCACTTGTTTTGGTGGGCAGGGAGCTGTAATGTCAGAACTGGTCAGAAATCATTTTCATTTACAAATGCCACAAGCTGGATGGAGCATACTGGCTGCTGTCACTCCATCTCCATCCTGACTGCGTCCCCAGGACTGGTACCAGGTACGTGCAATGCCAAGACAAGACTCCCCAGAATGCTCCCTCCCATCTCCGCTTGGATCATGGAAGAAACTGGCAGTGTACAGACTTTGGAGAGGGAACTGACTGGCTGGAATAAAGAACCCTGAGCTGCCAGGTTACTAAGGAACACACAAGTTATCTGTGCAGCGTTCAGAGCAGGAACGCATGCAGCAAGCTGGACAAGGGCAATGCTGACTGCTTGAAAGGTGGAAAATTAGAGGTTAGAAGCCTAATTAATTAATGCAACAGGGAGCTGCAGATGTTGCAGCAGCAGCCACTCACCCAGCAGCAAACCCGCATGCAGACTCATCACGCCTGGGAAGAGATGTGGTGATTGCTGCGGTTTCCCCGTGCCCTGTGCCAGCCTATCTGGATGATGAAAACTGGGGACATGCAACCATCAGGTTATTACTAAAATCTACCACCAGTCTCCAGGTTAAGCTACACAAGTGCAAATCCAGGAAACGTCTCTGTGCTCCCCTAGAGTCAAGGCAAGAGGCACAGTAGACGTATCGCTCTCCAGAGCCAGGACAAGGACTTTCTGGGTTCAGCTGCACCCAGTGGTCCTGCACCATCACCAGTCCCAACCTCTCCAGGCAAGCAGCCCGGCAGGGCAGTGCCCAGACCCCTCGACTTACAGCATTCTTCTGCTCTCATGATGTTCAGGGTGCACTTGATTACCCCATACACTGCATGAGTGGCAAGCTCAGTGCCAAAATGAGATGGGAATAGGACCAAGCATCCAGATAAAAGACGAATAATTTAGGATACTCCTACTTAACGTATCAAGAAGAAATGAGGGCTTGGAGCGACGATCATCTTTCAGTTTACTTATCCCAGGGCTGTTCTTGTGTCACCAGCTATTTATACAATTATCTCCTCTTAACCACCAATCTCCCTTTGACACAACTGTAATTTAGTCAAACGTTTCAGGGCATGCTGCAGTGACCTGCAGGGCAGTCATGCTGACCGCATGGCATAAAAGCAGTGATTTGGCTCCTGTTCCCTTTTCCTCATGAGAGGTGAGCGTATCCTGGTGTACCAGCATACATACAGGCACCACTACAGGCAAGAAGAGGCACAAAGTCGGCATCCGGGCTGGTCTCTTCACTGAAAACACACAGTTCTACCCGAGATCACACCTACAACTAACCCATAGCTACCAAAACCCTGGACTGAGATTATGGACTTTTAGAAACTGGACCTTCTTCTCCCTGCCCAAATCTCAGGTGGCCACATCTGCCCTTGGAAGAAAATGAAGGGGGGGAGAAGGACAGCAGACCCTGCATAGAGGAATCAGCATCTTGGATTTACTGGGGATTCAGCGCCAAACGGAATCTGCTTTTGTTGCTTGTTTTTCTTTTAAGGACATTTCATGCTTTAAATAGGTTTTGCAGGTGGCACAGTACCTTGATCCATTGCTAATGAGAATGCTTTCCCGTATCGTCAGCGTGCAGTAATACCACACTAACAGAAAGTTGAACACTTCATCCGTCACCCTGTAAAAAGAAAAAAGCACAGTCAGAAGAAATCTTGCTAATTACAAAGACACTTTTCAAAATCCCTAATTTTCTTCCCTTCCCTTGGGTGAATGAAAACCTGCCCAACTGAAGCCACGAACACAGAGCTCCAAGCCTGGGCATCTCTAATCCGCATGCAGAGCCGCGTGTATCGGCAGCGCTGCCAGGCTCAGTCCTTTACTCTGGAAGTGCCCTATGATATAACCCTGTAGATCTTTAGGCGATAAGCAGGTAGGCAGAGATGACATTAATTCCATCTGAAGGAGAGAAAGCACCATGGAAGCACCAGATGATCCAATTTAGCCAGGCATTTCCAGGCTAATTCGATGAGGAGATTCAACTGGATCTATATAAATCCAATCAACTAAAAGAACAGAAGAGCATTACACTCTGGGGTAAAAGAGCATTTTGCCATTTGCAACCCCCTGAAGCCATGGGGATTTGGGGCTGCCTCTGTACATGACAGCACCAGTCCCTGGTACGATCCACAGCGAGCAAATGCTCTCTCATGTGGTGTTTGCAACCCCAGAGCTGCAGCATGGTGCTGGCACCCATCCAGGACAACTTGCAAACAAAGCAAACTGCTCTTTCTCCAGCACAGTGCAACGCCAGAAAACCAACAGATCATGTTGGACTTTCTGTTGGTTACAACACACTCCTAAAATACTAAACAGGAAAAAACAAGTAGCTAAAATACAGGTCCTGCCTGTGTTGAAGAACAGGCACAGAAGCCCTTCTGCCGGGGAAGCACAAGTATCGCCCAAGCCCACCTCGTCGTCTCTGGCAATTAGTTCAAATTATTTAGCTTCTAATCCAGCACATTTTTCTTCAAAATACTTGGTTAAAAGTAAAAAATGCAGGCTTACCTGTAGTGAAGAATAAACCTGCAGGCCACAGCCCCGAGTAACAAGATAATTGTGAGATAAAGTTTGAACTTTTCATACTCATCTTTGTAGGCAAACCTGGAATTAAAAAAGCACAGAGCAGAAACATTACACATCATACTGGGTGCAAACAGATGTTTTACTGGAATGGGCTTCACTTCTTTTAAACCAGATACAAATCCACAAGCCAAAGCACAAGACAGTTTTTGCTTGAAACATTTAGGAAACCAGTTGGTGGTGGTGACAGGCAGCATTTCACCTGCATGGCCACAAAGCTGCAAGACAACTCAATGGCTTAAGTCCGTAAGAGCTGCTTTCTGGGTTGCCAGGTTAAGCACCAGCAGCTCTCAATTTCTCAGATTTAAATAAAAGAAAAATCTCCGTTTTCTGAAGCCTTTTATGCCTGGAACCCACAATACTATTTTCTCATTGCAAAACCCAGCTGAAGCCCCCTTACAACTAACAGACAAAACCCATTGTAGCTACGGGAAGCTTTGGCTTGGCCCGTCTCTGTCTGACGTACCTGACCTTGACAGATCATCTTTTACCAGATGTAAGAGAAAAACATTCCTGCCTCTGGACTTCAGCATATACCCACAGCTAGCCCCAAATGCACGTGCACAGAGACGCTCACTTACTTGGCTTGGTTACTCAGGAGGGTTACATTCACGTTTCCCAGCACCAGATTTAAGTACAAACTGGAAGACAAAGATCAGGAGCGGACCCACATAAGTCTGTTTTCTTTGAACACCACAGGCTGCTCTAGCTACATTTTGCTGTAGGTTTTTAATTAAAGCAAACTGGAGATACAGACTACAGAAGAGGACTTAAATGCAGAAATTTCAATCAGCATTTCCAAGAAGGCAGAGAAAAGGTTTCATTTTATGTGCTATGGTCTAAGGGTAAGATGTAAATTATACACTGTCAGAAACCACAAATAGATGACAAGGAGAAATTGGAAGAAAAGGTTCCAGCAGATTGTTCCAGCCGCAGTGCTGCAGCCCCTTTTACCTGCTTCTTGATTTCCTATCTCTTTCCTACTCCAGAATATTTCCACCCAAAACACTCAGCTCACCAAGCAGACACAGAACAAGCGGACTTGGGGAGGGGAAACAAGCAAATCAAGGGTAGAAATCAAGTCACTTGGCTCGGTTTACTCAGCATCAGCATCTCCTGACCACTAGGGTTGCACAGCCCTTGACAACTGAACCACATCTGTCCTAGCAACCCCACTTGAAGCAGAGTACAAATTTTAAGTCGGTTGAAAGCGTTGTATGGAAGGAAGAAAAAAAATAGAGAGGGGGAAAATTATCATGCTGATTTAGTCTTTAAAAAAATTAGCACAGGAAGACTTCACTGTGAAGCAGTGAATTATCTCTTGCCGATGTAGGTTTACTTTTAACAAGAAAACCTGTCTGTGCCTACACACAGTACTTGTACATGTACTTCCAGCTAATGAATTCTGTGTACAACTGACACAGCAGCTCAGCAAGAGATTTATGACTAATCCAGTTCTACATGTATTTCTTCAATATGCACATTATCCTTTGGGAACAACACCGCTGTGAACACTTAAAAATCAGCCTTCCTAGGGCCATGCCTCTCCTGGCAAAGCACGTACCCGTTCTTCTTTGGCAAGTAGGCTTCCATGTCAAAGAAGGCATTTTGCCTGTCTTTGATCTGGGTGCTGATCTGCTGTATGAGAGCAAACTCTTCAGGAGTAGCTCTGGGCTTGCACCTGCAAAAACACAGAAACAAGATCTTCCTCTGTATGTTTTTCCCTTCTTTTTTTCTTTTAAAGGATAACAACTTTGTCATAAAATTCATGCTGTTAAAAAGCTAACTGTCAATTTACGCCATCGTGCACTTCTCTCCTGTTTTTCCCGCAGTAACATTTGGCTTAGCAAAGATTTTATTTCATTGCGTGGTTTGTGTCACGGTGGGCTACTTCAGCTGGCTGGTTTACATTACAAACCAGCTTCTTTCACCCCAGCTCAATGATGGGACTCCGTGCCTCTTCCACAGCAAAGCACTTCAGGCACATTGTGCCGCTTTTGTAGGAGCTCCTTCCACTTTGGGACGTTTGTGTACGCTTTCAGGCACTGGCCTTACAGCATCCAAACTGAACTGTGCTCCCTTTTGAGTAGAAATGCCTCTACGCAGACCCCATAAACTTCTCATGAAAGACAAAAGCTCACTGTACAGCCTTTAAAAAAAAAAAAAAAAAAAAATGACCTCATGCATCCTCCAGAGCCACCAGTGAAAGCATGTCAAACTCATTTAAACCAAAAGGTCGATGCAGCCCCTGCACAATCAATGGAAGCTTGGAGGGAGGATGACAGGGGGGAAGGGACCTCTGATTTGCTTTTCTTGCTGCTCTTCCTCTGCTGAAATCAGGCGTTTCAGGAAGGGCAGGGGGTGAGAGGAGGGCTCTGCACCTCCTTACCTGGCACCACTGCTGCTCTACCTGCCTAGAAGGGATCGAGCGATGTTTACAGCAACCAGCTCTCCCAAACACCCAGACAGGTGCCTGCACACACCAGCACCATGCACAGCACACAAGAAAAAGACTGCAGAGAGCAGAGGCATCAACCTGCACCCACCCAAAACAGCCATCCTGTGGACCCTAAAGTTTACCCCACAACTCCACAAGGAGTGGGAACCAAAGGTTGTTTAGAAGCCTTGGCCAGGCCCAGCAATGCAAAAAGTTTTCATTAAGGCTGCAGTTCTTCTGGCACAAAATATTTCAGGATGTAACAAAACGCACAGCTGTTGATCCACTGGCAGTTGTACTAATTAATGTAAAACAGAGCAGTGTGGTTAGCCAGCCACGTTTCTTGAGGTCTACACACAAGGAATTCAGCGAGCAGCCACAGACAGTTCCTTCATCTAAATTCACACAGAGATGAGGGACACCTTCAGGCTCAAGGACTGATGCTGCTCTGCCAGCACCGCTTATGGAGCAAAGCTTTGCTGACCTGGCAAAACGTGCAGACCAAAAGCTGTACAGTCCCACACCATGCTGGACCTACTGCAAGGATGCAAATGTATTCGGGCTCCCTCAGGAATCTACTGGATCTTATTTCTTTATAGTACTCGATCTCTCATGTGGCTACAAACATTTTATCTGACGGTGATAAATGGAGGTAACTTAAGATTTATCCGGAGCAAAACTGCCACCATAACGTAGGCTACACACTTAACTGCAAAAAGCCAAACACTGCTGCTGTTTGGGAAGCAGAAACATCCCACCCCTGCCTCCTCCACCCTTCAGACCTCCTCTTACCGTTGCAAACTGTGCTTTAGGTCCCTTAATGTTTTCTTCTGCCGGTGTATGGAGCTGCTGCAGGCTGTCTGCAAGCTGGTGACTTCCTCCAGTTTCTGCCGGTAAACTTTGTGTGTTTCCTGCAGGAGAAAAAGAGAAGTTTGGTAGGAAAAGCCCTTCTGGGTTATACATTGTATTTGGTCCTCACACCTGAGGGAAGCAAGCCCTGGGAGGGGAGTTCCACATCATCCCATTACAGCAGCCTCCACTCCCCAGGCAGACAGCCAAGGGGGGGAAAACAAACCAGCACAGATTCAGCAAGGCTTAAACAGACACTAAAAAAATTCTTGCAAAAGGAAGAGCAGCTTCTCTGCATTCATCTTATTTCCTCTTTCTAACAGGTCTTCCCCACTCCGGAGCTCCTTGCTCCCCTGTGACAAAGCCCTAATCCTCTGCTTTGAGCCCAATCCATCCCCATCAAATGTGTGGAGAAATTGCAGGAACTCTGATCTCACAGCCAGATTAAATCTGGAAAAAAAAACAGGAAAGGAGATGAAGCCCCAAGGGGGAATCACAAATACGACTACACACCAAAACCTGGGCATTTACTCCAGCCTCCTGGACACCGCGGCCACCCCAAGCCCCACTTAGTTCTGCTCCAGCACAGCCGTGTCGCTGCCCACTGCTTCCTCCAGCACATCAGAAACCGAGCCCAGGCTCACCCGGCAGAGGGAAGGATGCGACAGGCCCGGGAGGTATCCTGGGATCCTGAGTTCAGCCCACTTGGAGATGGCAGCAATGTGCACAAGGACTTGGTTAGCAAATAAAGCTGATGCGGAAGATTTCACACCACAAACAAACCCACACAAGTTCGGCGCCTGTCTGGGCTTGCTGCAGTTTGCATCGGGGCCCTCTGCGAGCCAGACCCCTTATCATCACATGGAAGTTCAACATTAGCCCTGGTTTAAGGAGAAAAATAAGTTTTTTTTAAGAGCTGTAACAACTCCGAAAACAGTCTGCTGGATCAGTGTCAAGGAGGGAACACGGGTTAAAAGGCTACTGGCACACCTCAGGTAACGACCACAGAAAACTACCACTGGTTTTCCTCAGGCATAAACGCAGTGCTAAAGCCATACAAAGCAAATCTTTGCTCTTCTCATTTGGACCTGTCTGTTCACTGTTTACAGGAGCGATGTAAAACAGGCTCCAGTATCCAATCTGCAAACCTTAATAACCAGACTAACCAACCACGTCCAGGCGCCCACCACCGGTCTGGTTGTGCTGAGAACTGGCGGTACTCTGGGGGTCGCTGGGTTGCACAGTAACTCGTTCTGCTTCTCTGGATGTCATGCAACAGCGTCTTTTCAAAGGCTGGAGGAAGCTGTTTGTCCAAAAAGCATTCACATGTTTATTGGAAACGCAAACACGCAAGCTGAGAACCAGTAAAATCTACTGCTAGCCAAAACCATCAGGATGATGATTTAAATGTGACACTAATGTTTAGAAGAACACAACATTTGCTGGTGAAGCTCCTTATTCATCAAAAGCTGTGGCTGCAGGATTTAGCTCACATTCACAGGGAGCCCTTGCAGGCCAGTTTCCTAAACAAATCTGTTTTACATGATCACACATCAGGTTTGACGTGGCTGGGGAGGTGCCACAGCCAGGGCTAAGAACCTGTGGTAGCCTCTATCCCAAAAGCGCAATGCCCCACAGCCCCTTCTCAGGCTGCTGCCCCAACACGCGACACTGCCCAGCCACCTGCACGTCTCCAAAAAACCTCATAGCCCCAGCGCCTCGTGCCAAGTGAGCCAGGGTGCCAGCGCAGGAGCTAATGGCAGTCCAAGGTCCTGCTCTGCAGGAGAGGGAAGACGGCCCCTGACCCAGGACTGGCAGTGCAGTTAGCAAGGATGAGACGGGGCAGGAGTGCACTGAACGTGTGACCGGGCAGGGGTACTGAAGTGTTACCACAGAATCATAGAATTGCTTGAGTTGGGGCATCCACTACCTCTCTGGGCAACCTGTTCCAGTGCTTTGCCACCCTTATTGTAAAGAACTTTTTCCTTGTATCTAATCTAAATCTTCCCTCATGAGGTTCTCCTGGGCCCACCGCTCAAGCCTGTCTAGGTCCCTCTGGATGCCATCCCATCCCTCAGGCGTGTCGAACGCACCACACAGCCTGGTGTCATCAGCAAATTTGCCAAGAGTGCACTTGGTCCTGCTGTCGATGTCATTGATGAAGATGTTAAAGAGCATTGGTCCCAGTACAGACCCCTGAGGGACACACTCATCACCAGCCTCCATCCAGACACTGAGCCGTTGACCACCACTCTCTGGGTGCGATCTTGCAACCAGTCCTTAACCCACTGTATGGTCCACCCATCAAATCCATATCTCTCCAATCTGGAGAGAAGGATGTTACAGGGGACCATGTCAAAGGCCTTACTGAAGTCCAGACAGATGACATCAGTGGCTCTTCCCTTGTCCACCGATGCCGTTACACCATCATAAAAGGCCACTGGGTCGGTCAGGCAGGACTTGTCCTTGGTGAAGCCGTGCTGGCTGTCACAAATCACCTCCCTGTCTTCCATGTGCCTTAGCATTGCTTCCAGGAGGATGTTATCTCACTGAAGGAATCCAGGAGTTGGACTTGACGATCCTCGCGGGTCCCCTGCAGCTCAGGGCATTCTGTGCTGCCACAAACAGCCGGGTCTCCTGCTCCACACCGCCCGCTTTGACCTGAGTGCAACCGGGGAGCACAGAGCCCTCCTCCACCACACCCAGGGTCCCCCACGGTGTCCCCTGGGCAGGGTCCCTCCCCTCGGTGGCACCAAGCACCGGGACGCGTCCCCCCGTGCCACCGCCGCGCAGCTCCTCTGCGTTCCTCCGAGGGGAGGGGGCACGCGGGGCAGATTCCTGACGCTTTGCCGTGTTTTACCGTTTTGCTGTGCTCAAGGTTGCTCGGAGAAAAGCACCCGGGCGCCCGCAGCATCCACCGCAGCCGGGCTCCGGGGCGCACCGCCCGACCGGCTCGGCCCGGGCATCACGCACCTTTTGCGGCACGCGTGGCGTTAACGGCTTGAAAGAGGCCAACAGCCACGCAGCAGCCGGCCGCCTTCCCCAGCCGGCTCCACGACGCCGCTCTCGCGCCTCACGGGGAAGCG
>VXAV01009243.1:522284-547673 GCA_013399715.1 Alectura lathami | reverse complement strand
CAGGCGGCTCGGCCGGGCCGTGCTGTGCTGCCCGTCGGTCTCCTCAGCCGGCGGAGGGTCCCAGCGTGGGTTTTGCTGGGGTGAGGTGAGCGGGCGGCGGCGGCCCGGCCGAGGTGTGTGGGCTGAGGGCACTCCGCGTCGTTAATCTCAGGTGGAAAAAGGGACAAAGCGGTTCCCGATGTTTTTAGTTATTGCAATAATAACCTGCTTGGCAGCAGGGCTGGCTAGCGGGGAGCGGGGCCTGGTGGCCTTGGGGCCGGACCAGGAGCCCACGGTGAGAGCGGCGCGGGGCAGGGTGCCGCGCACCAGAGCTGTGTGGCGGCCGTAAATGCGTTGGCACCAGGATGGGTTTGGTGGAAAGGGATGGAAGTGGGCAAAGTGGAAGAAAAAGGAAGGGAAAGGAAGGAATGAAAAGGTATGAAGAGGGAGGGAGGAGTGAAGCCTGGGTAAAAACTTGGGTGCGATACCGCGAGTATCTGTGCGGTCATGTGTCCTTGACTCATCACAACCAAGCAGAAATGTTTGGTGCAGAGACCTGCAGAAGTCGCGCTGCCCCTGGTGCGTTTCCAAGACGGCTCTGGAGCTCGCTGCAGTCCCTGTCTGGATGGTCCGTCCCTGTACCCCCGTCTGGGGTGCCAGCAGGAGTGGCCTGTTAGGGCAGGCAGCTCCGTGGATGTTTCCTTATTTCCTTTAAGTAAAAGCGTTTAATAAAAGCACTTCGACATTTGTAGGACTGCTTGTGCCAGTAATAGCATTCAAAAAGAGGTGCTTATATTAAATATTGTAAATTGCAAATAGCCCTTAAAACTGTTCATTTAATTTGTGATCTGTAAACCTCTAAAGAATGTGAGAAAGCTCTTACTCTCTCCCTTGGATATTTGCCCTGGGCTGTCATTTGGCAGCCTTGTTGGGGCCACAGTCTGTGCTTCTGCAGGCGATGCCATCAGGGAAGGTGTGCACACAAAAGCAGGAAATTGCGAGCATTTCCCACTAAGAGTCAGCCCGGCCCCGGAGCCCTCCTGTAGAGCTTTGAACAGCCATGCTGAGGGAGGCTTTTTTTGTTTTTCCCAACACCTCTTGACAAGGAACAATGCTTGCAAGTATTGAGGCTGTGTACAATTATAAACCCAAAAGATTTCACGTGCTAATTAACCATATTCATTCAAAAGATCTGTGTTTTCTTTGAAACAGTAACACAAAAGCATTTCATTGCACACGAAAGATGTGAGTGCAACACAGCTATCTGTACAGCTAAAAGTGTTTAATGTTGTGCTGTTAGAAAAGATTTCAGGGTTACCTGTAACCTCTTTCCATCTCCTGGGAGAAACAGCTGTTTCCATAATCTCATTATTTCAATCAAATCTTTACCTATAAAATCAAAGCAAGTTAAGATAACGGTGATTTTTTTTAATGACAATTGTTTATTATAGTATATATAATTTTACTTGCTAAGAATGGAAACTGAATATTGTAATTATATTTGTCAGTTATAAAAAGACTGATTTCTGAGTTAACACTCAAAAGAAAAATCACATATTTTATATGGGAGGCTATGGTCTTGAGACTTAACTTCCGTATCTTTAAATACCTTTAAATATGAATATCTCAGTGAGTTTTCAGGCATTTTGCACTTTTCTGTGTCCAACAACTAAAATTTTCTGAAGGAAGAACTCAAAAATCTTTCTAAATATTCACCAATGTAACTTTATACTTCAACCTGGTAGTCTGCGAAAATCCTGATGAAACCCAGATATCCGCTGTAGGTCAGTACGAGGGTGTGCGCCAATCCAAGCATCCTTCATAGCAATACCTGTTGAATATTGTTGGATGTTGCAGACCTAAGTCAGATCTTCTCGTTCCTGTGGATGGAGACACGAGGGAGAGGCAGGGACGGCACAGAGGAGCGGTGACACTTGCGTCTCGGTGTGGCTGTGCTGGAGGTTGTCCATCTCTGCCTGCAGAAACAGCTCCTGCTCTGACCAAAGAGGAGAGGTGCGTTCTGCTACAGAAAAACCATTAAAAAATGCTGCTCCTGGCTGCTTCACCCCTCACCGTTACTGCCCTGCGTTACAAGCAGGTTCTGCAGCTCAGCCGGAGCGTGGGGCAAATTCCTCAGAGCTGTCCCTCAGGCTGCCTTGTTTTCTGGAGCCTGGTTTACCTCTGGAGAGCCTCCGTTCCTTCTGCGTATTTTTCCTGGCAGCCTGCTAAACAAACCATGCATGCTGCTCAGTCAACAGCTAATTAATCATCACGTACAGTTTTCATATTGATTTCAAGGGTGCAGCCCTATCCCTGTCCCCCAGTCCCAGCCCTCCCTCTGCTCCCACAGTGTAGCACTGGTGTAGGTGAGACTTTGGTTCAGTTTATCATCTTAAGAGATGCAAGAAATGTGGCTGTGCAGGTTCAACAGTGAGAGAGACAAACACAACTTAGTAAAAAAGTTACATAAAGAGTACTGAAAGCCACCAGTGCCTTCTGCTGTTGAAGGTTTAGGCTTGTGAGGGCTCCTGTCTTGTTTCATAGCATCTCTGTATCACTCTGGATTTCCGGAGCCCACAGCTGCAGCTGCTTGAAGGCTACAAACTTGTGTCTGTCACTAGTGCCAACATGTGATGAATGGTGCATTTCCTCTGAATTTGAATATTTTCAAGTTCTTAGGTGTCTTGCAACTCTAACTTTCCACCTTTTTAATGGTCTTCTAGGACCTCTGAAAAGCAAATACACAAACACAAAATCTGTTCTGCCTTTACCTTAATTAATCCCCAAGTCATCAATCATTTATTGCCAGGAAACGTACCAAAGAAATTGAGTTAATAACTCAAGTTAAAGGTCCCAGCAAAACTGTGACTGTTTGTTCTTTTGATGTTAAATTTTGTGTGAACACATGTCCTTCTAATAACAGAGTTACAGCCAAACCTCCTTTCGTTTGCCCTCCAGACTTTTTCTGGACACAGATTCCATTCCGAGTCTGTTTCCTTAGATGCTCTTTCTTTGCCCTAGAAATATTGATTCTTTCCAGCACAGTGCAAACAGGAAAGGATAAAATAAAGACGTGGGTAAGTTCTCATTCTAACATCAGGTGACAGTAAGCCATGATAAGTAAAATTCTTAGCTCATATTTCAGCTGGGAATTGGCACTGCTGATCTCATGGTGTAATCTGGATTTAGTCATCAGTTAAGGGCTTGGAACAAATGAGGCATTATCTCAAGTATGGCCAAAATTCTTTTGCCTCCCGCCATCATCCTGTGATCTGCATGTTTTAAACAGTGTCCGGGGTCCTGCAAGGCACTCTCCAGTTGTGCAGCAGATAATTCTTAGCTTTGGGCAACTTCACTGATTAACATCAGCATCCCACATTTCAATGGTGTTGCTGCAGGCATTTAAGTAGAAACAATAAACTAAATCTGCAACAAAAGAAAGAAATTCAGGGCTGAAGGGTATCTGGTAAGCATCAGCTTCAACAGCCCTCTGGTAAACACTGCACTCTGCATGGCTATGCGAGTGCTGGGAGGTTTCAGATAACCTAGAGCTCTTGCTTTAGATTGTTTGGAGATACGAGCAACACATTTTTTATCTTCAAAGAGCTGATCACCGCAAAAGGGGAAGGAAGAGATTTAAAGAAATGCTTTCCTGCAAGGCTGTTTTCTAAGGGAAAATCACCCTGTGGAATTTACATCTCAAACCTTCTACTTCAGTATCTCCTAAATCCCGTTAATAATAACTCTTAAAAATAGAGCCGTGGGGAAGAACCCTCGGTGCAGCACCCACTCGGTACTCACTCCGCCAAACCTGACACACTTTTGGGTACAGTCCAAGACCCTCCCACCTCTTCCTCTGGCTTTATTTGCACATAGCAGCAGTGAAACACACATCTGAGCATCCTACTTTCACAGTATGTCGTTGTCACATTCTTCACCTTTAAAGAATTCCAGCATATGTTTCTCTAAATGTTTTCCTTTATTTATTCTACAAAGTTACCAGGAAAAAAAAAAAAATTGACAGTTTTCATTTGGTTTGGACATTTCACTTTGGTGATTCCCTGAGCTTTGTGAGAGCAAAGTCAGCTCAGAGCACCTGTCTCCCTTTGCTGCAAAAATGTTTGGTTTCAGATGCTGTAGAACACTGAGGTCCTTTGGGTTTATTTAATAACAACAACCAAAAAATCTATCTCTTTAAACTGAAAAAATTAAGGCCCATCATACGTCCTGCAGCTGCGCTCCACAGATGGCCGATACCTGGGCATGTTTCCCCACGCATGCTCCCATAGCGTGGAGCTACCATCCAAGCTGGAACTTAGAGAAAGCTTTTTATTATTGTTATTATTACAGTGTAATAATAATAATAAAAAAAAAGTGATATAACAGAGCCCCCTGTTAAATCATGTGGGGATCAGCCCCCAGCAGGACAGGGTATCTTTTGGTTCTGTTTAGCAGGCGAGAGGCTGGGGCTCAGCTCTGAGTTTCTCTGTGCAAGGTGTGCTCGTGTATAATTCTAATTACCATCGGGTTTGCCTACATCTGCATCTGTGCTTTTTCTAAACATTAGAAAGGTTAAGAAACCAATTTAGGAATTTTAATGTTTTGCTTAATTATCTTAATTCTTTTAAGTTGTTTATTGCATCTAAACCAGTTTAAAACACATATTGAATTTCAACATACATACACAGATCTTCTGTTTAGCAAAAGCTGTGGTTAGGTTTTACATGGTTTGGACTTGCATTTTAAACTCCTTGGCAACCTGCGCTGTTTAAAAATGAACAAGTAGAATTGACAAAGTTAGCTAATTGTTGTAATTGACAAATTTTCAGTTAACTGCAGTGCAATATAGGGGCTGAAATATCCAAGATAATTCATACTTTTCCAGAAGGGCCTACTTCTGTCTGTGATTTAAGACCGTAGTTTGTAATTTTCCCTTCTCCCTCTCTCCAGCTCCGTGCCTTTGCCATGGTAAAGCACAGAACTGTTGTCTCTGGTGATTCTTAGGCTCTGCCCAATGTCAGAACACATTTTCTCAGCGTGTGAATAAATCCGTCCTGAACATCTTCATCTCATTTTTAATAATGGGAAGTATGTTTTCTGGTATAAATACTTCCTAACTTGGTCTGACCAAGGAAAGCTCTGGTTTTGCTGCTTGAAGGAGAGTCTGCCCCCCGCTGCCACCCCCGCTCCCACAGCACCTGCACGTGCCCTGTCCCCGCCACCCCAGCGAGGAGCTGCTGGGACCTGCTCACACCGCAGCGCCAGGGTTTTCCCCACGTGCCTTGAAACTCTTAACTCCAGCATATCGTCTGCGACGTTGTCAAGGAGGAGTGTGGAAAAGGGAGGGGGATAAAGAGAAGTGTTTGGCTCATTTCCCAGAGACCTTCCAGGGCCGCTCCCCGCTGGGCCACGCTCCCAGCTCCCATCGCGCAGAAGTTTGGAGAGTTGCTATGGCCACTCGGCCTGCGCCGCTCTCCGAGCAGGTTGGTGCCCGCGGGGCGACTGGGGCTGGGGAGCAGGAAAGCCTGGGTCCAGCTTGAGGGTGCCCTGCACCCCCCTGGGGTACGTGGGCTTCCCTGCAGCACTGCTGCTCCACTCGGAATTTTCCCCTCTGAGGTCACAATGGGCTCATGCCCCGCTGCTGCTGCCTGCCCTGCACTGCCCCAGCACCTGCCCCAGCACCGCTGGTGAGGAGGTACGATGCACAGCACGGCTCCGTGGTGGGGAGGAGGGATCATCACAGACACCAAAATACCTTTTCTGAGCAGTGATAATTTTTGAATGACCAAGTGGAGAGCTAAATATGAATGTTTACTTTATTCTCTAAGCTATTTGTAGATTCTACTCCCTAGCAGTGAAGTATTTCCTGAAATACAGTTTTCCCATTTGCTTGAATGAGTGTTCCCGCCTGGCACGGAGCAGGCAGAGGAGCAGCCTTGGGAAGGAGCTTGGTCAGGTCCCTGCCGTGCCAGGACAGGGCTGGCCTTCCCTCACGTCCCAAAGTCCTCTTGCAGGTGCAGAGAATGATGCCCACCACAGGCCCATCCTGCTGAAGCTTATTCAGCACTTCCTAGCACGCCTCGAGCCTGTTTTCAGATAGAGCTGGTTTGCACATAGGTATTTTTAGATACTTTCTGTTTGTCGTGGTTTTTTATATGTATCAAACCCCGAGATGGATTACTGAGTCAGGTGCATGTTAAAGTACAGCTCACAGACTGTTCAAGCAGTACCAGCCTTACCAGCCTTTGTGATTTCTCCCTGATTTATTTCTGGCAATCATTTGTTTTCCCCTCCAGCTGAGAACACAATGCCTGTTGTAAAACGCCCCAGGGCTGCAGAGCCCCTCTGGCACGAATGGGACAGGAGAGCGCAGAAATGTGGATTAAGACACACAATCTACGCGGTGAATGGGGACCAGTACAATGGAGAATGGCTGAACAACTTGAAGCATGGTAAGATGCACCATTTGGAGGAAAAATGCTAATGTGGGTGTCTGTACAAGAGTTCCAAGGGGCAGGGAGCAGTCAGTTGTTGTACGTGCTCCTGGAGGAGCATTCATTCATATATGACAGTACGTGTTTGATACAACGCCATGCAAAAAATGCGCTCTGACACACTTCCAGTAGGTAACACAGAGCTTCTATGTGCACTCAGCTGCAGGGCAATTACCTGAAACATCTAGGTTAGGGATGTTAAAAATCCCCCCAAAATACAGCAAACTGCAGTCAGCTCCATGCATGTGAACCGCCCCAGCTGCACTCACAGAGCGCTCTCGGCTCCCACCACGTGGGTCGCAAGAAAAACACAAGCCAGTGCACAGCAACAGCCCAAAACGCAGGGCTGCTGCTGCATCACCAGCATTGAAACGTGCTTCTGGACAATTAGTTCAGCATCGAGCCTTCTCCTATGCACTGTGATGACGTCCCTGTAATTCCTGTTCACTGAAACAGGTAAAGGCACCCAGATCTGGAAGCACACTGGCGCTATTTACAGCGGTGACTGGAAGTTTGGGAAGCGGGACGGGTACGGCTCATACACCATTGCTGACCCCGTGACCAAGGAGTACAAGAAGGTGTATACAGGCTGGTGGAAAGACGACAGAAAGTGTGTATGTGAGATTTCCTGCACTTGCCCTGAAACAAGCAAAATAATCACCTAAAACACAGGTGTTTCAAATGGCACCTGTCCCCCTCACTGAAGGATTGACTGGGGAAATGTGAAGTCAGAAAATGAAAGCAATAGCTCTTGTGTTGAAACCATCTCCCAGCGGGGAGCCATCTCCCTGCCCTCCCCAGCCTTCAGGCCTGGGGTTGCTTTAAATTTTGGCCTGTCCCTCCAGAAAGCCCAGAAAGGTTCAGGAGCAACACTCATCGCCCTCCAGAGCCCGCGGGGCCCAGCCCCAGCGGGAGGCACCCATTGCCCAGCCCCAGGCTGCCCCGTTCTGCTCCGGCTCCCCTCGGATGAGCCGCGCAGGTGGGACATGCCGCGCGTTCCTCTGTCCCCGTGTCCTGACTCCGCCACGTGCTGTGCTTCCAGCATGCTTGCAGCAGCCAGAGGAACTTGCTGACAGAGCATGCATTACAAGCGCCACCAGAAAATACAGCTTAGAAGCGCTGTGCTGCGAGCGTTACAGCACATCAAGCTCAAAATGCAAGTTCTTCTGGAATTAAGACTGTCACATATATCACTGGCTTTTCTGTAGGAAGTGCAATGAGGAAGTCATGTGGTAAAAACAACCGCAGTCCCATCTGCAAAATCCTTGCAGGGTTTTCTGCTCTGCAAGTGGAAACCTTGTTTGCCCTTGCTCCACTCCTAAGTTAAACTGATGGCCTCTTGCACTTCTAATTGGTGCGCAGCGCTACGGCTTCGGCCTCTTTGCAGGAGCTTCCTCCCTCGTTCCCTGAGAAAGTATTTGGGCTGACTGAGCTTTGGCAAAATATTTACAATGACATCCAAACATCAGGAGCTTGATTTTGTTTTTCTTCTGCAGAATCTTCCCTTTGCATCTAGGCAGCTTAATAGAATTAGTGCTCAGAAAAAATCAGTTATTTCCAGAACTGTGGCTTTGTTTTTTTTTGTTCCCCCCCCCCCCCCCCGAGATAAATTACTATGGGAAAACTTATTAATCATATGTAAATATTTCTCAGGGGTATCATGCCCTGCACTAGGGAAGTCTCTAACCTGGCAAGCACAGACATAATACAAACACCTAAATATCTCCCTGAGGTTTCCGGCTCTCACTGGGCTTCATTCACAAGTTTGTCAACCAAACGCACCACCAGCATCAAGCTGAGAGCTGGTCTGAGGAGCAAAAGCTGTTTGTGTTTATGGATGGAGTAGAAGCAAAATCCATCGCTGGTGGCACTGGAGACTGTTAGTCTGCCCAGGGCAGGGAAGGAGTTGCCTGCCTGGGACACTCCCGGCTGCAGGAGTCATCGGCAGGGCCGAGACATCGGATCCCACTTGGAGGCAGGTCTCTTAGGTTGTGTATTCCCTGGCAGGCTTGTATCCGTGTAGAACCTGCTTTTAGCTAAATATTAGCAGCAATCATGCCAAAAACAATACACTGAGATTTTGCCATGGGAATATGGTCATTGGCCAAAACAATCCTGTAGCGTGACCTCTCATTTCCTGCACCACATGAACAGGGGTCGAGCTGGGCTGCCATCAGCCACGTGTAGTAGTAGTAGTAAGCAAAGGAGCTGCACATCAGGAAGATAATATCCCCAAACTGACCCCTGATGCCTTTTGACAGAGAGGCTCCTAACTGCCCACATCTGCTGCCGTGCAGGGCTCCGGGACGATGTTCTACCCCAACGGGGAGCGCTACGAGGGCGAGTGGAGCTGCGGGCTGAGGAGCGGCTGGGGGCGGATGTGCTACAGGGACGGCTCATTCTACAAGGGGCAGTGGCTGGCAGACCGGCCGAGTGGGCAGGGGATGCTGTGCCTGTGTAAGTACCAGCGTGCCCACCCACCCCTGCGCAAAACTCGCACGAAGGCGGAGCAGTCCTACCCTCCGAGGTGAACAGCAGGTGCTGCCTGGGTCTCTGACACAGCCTCATGTCGGGGCAGAGGCTGCTGCCTGTCTGGTGCCTCCCCAGGGCTCTGGGCTGGAGGCAGCAGAGGCTGGGCGAGGGTGGGTGGCGAGGGTGGGTGCCCGACGCTCAAGGCCACACGCATGGAAGCTTGCTTTTGCCATGGTTTACATTTAAATGACGGGAATGCTTAGGGTTAGAGGCAATGTAGCGTTGGGTCAGAGAAAAGCAAATCTCTCATTTTAAGCCAGGCAAAGTGCCAGGCACGGTTTCTAACAGCTGCATACCAAAGAGGAGTCCAGTTTCCAGTACATAAAAAACAACTGAGAAATTTTATTTCTGGGCTCACTCCATCCCCTCTCATACTTCCGACACTGGCTCACAGTGAGAGAACACAGGGGTTTCATTAGTTCACAGTCCCTTCCCAGATATGACACTTGAGTGTATCGCTGATTAGGAATTGTGAGGGCAAACCCATCATAAAACAGGAATTTGGATTTTTTTCTTATATTTAGCTAGCAGTTTAACAGTTTTTCCCCAAAGCCAAGAATCCCAGTCCTTTGCAGTACAAGACACTGTGTTCCAGTAACATTTGAAGACTCATTATCTCCACAGGTTATTATACATCTCTTTTTTTTTTTTTTTTCTCTCCTTGGAAGCAATCTCAAGGCTAGTTATTAGCTAAGTAAAGCAGCCAGAAGGAACAAGCATGTCCCCTCTGCACTCTGCTGGCTGTAAATCCATTTTGGACCATCAGCTCATATCAATGACACTAACACATGCTTTCAGGGACAGCTCATTCAACTGCCCCACCTCACTCCCATCCAAGTCACCCTTCCTGTTACAAACCAGACACCTCTGGCCTTAGCAGCTGCTGCTGCACTGCTCCAGGGTCTGACTGCCCCGGGCACAGCCCGAGACCCCCGCTGAGCCAGATTCCTTTTGGTTAAAATTAGCCAGAGTGATTGTTTCATATCCACACACTGAACACATTCAGCTCGGCCGCTGGAAGCGTGCCCATGTACCAGCAGCATTGCAACAGTGAAAGAAAAAGGAGTTCTTCAGCAGAGGTCACAACAAGCCACAGCTCAGATTAAATTGCTCACCCTGGCCGCACGCCTGGCAGGGTGAACACAGCCAGGAGCCAGGCGCTGCTTTGCCACCATGGCTGTAGCACAGCAGCTAGGGACAGAGCAGCGCAGCAGTGGGCAATGGAGCCTTGGGACGCTCTGGTAGGGCAGCAGATGGGAGCACCAGAGGGCTGCAGTGCAGCCCACGCAGGCAGTGGCCCTTCTGACACAGCCCTGCCTTTGCGCCTAGCCTCTTGATGAAAGCGTGCAAGTTTCATGGCCTGTTCGTGTATTTGATTGCAGCAAACAATAACCGGTACGAAGGAGGCTGGAAAGACGGAAAGAAGCACGGCCCAGGGCGGTTCTTCTACTTGGATAAGGGGCAAGTGCTCGATGGCATCTGGGTGGCAGACATACCAAAATGCGGGATTCTGATCGACTTTGGCCGAGATGAAGCTCCTGCCCCGACTCGGTATCCGATCCCAAAGGTAACTCCTTGGATATGTTGGTTTTGCTAACGATGTTTGCACCAACAGCGCTTGCCAAAGCTCCAGGCACCTCTGAGGGCCACGCTGTGCCTTCAAGCAGTCAGGGCAGTCACTCTCCAGGTGTGCACTCAGGCTCTTTTGGCCAGTGCCGACCTGAACATCCCTGCAGGGACAAACGTCCAGTCCAGTGGCTTGAAGCCTTGGACTCACCTACACCTCTGAGAACACTGAAACTGCTTAGAGACCAGACCCAGCACAAAGGCAATCAGACAGCAGCTGCAGAAACAACAGGGGGAATTTTGTCAAAAGCAAATGGTTTCTCCAAGCCCAATGGCTAAGGCTGTCCAGACCTCACCAAACTGGCTGCAGCCCTGGTGCCAGCTCCCTCCCTTCCCCAGCACCTGGTGGTGCCTGCACCTATATCCCTGCTGCCCTGTTCTCTTGAGAGCAGCTGAGTGATGCAGAGACTTTGCTGAGGGGTGACCAGCAACGCCTTCGATGGCCGCAGCCTGGTGTGCACCACTGCTTTCTTCCAGCAATGCAGAGAACAGTATGGCCCCACAGCAGGTCAGATTCTTTACCTTCTTCCTCTGTTCCAGGAACAGGGTTGTTGGTGGTGGTGCTGGGCAAGTACAGCCTGATGAAGCTCACAGCTCATACATACATCTTCATTTTCCTAAATTTTTCACGTCTGCTTTCTGTAGCAAGACCCTTTTCAGCATTTTTGACAGCCAGTTACTTCTGAAAGTTTGAAGCATGCTCACAACAGTACAGAATAATAAACACCAAACACTCACCAGAGAAAAACAATCCCAGTTTCGCAAAAAGAGCAGTACTTCTGTAACTAAAAATATTTACCTTACACTCTTAATCAAAGGTCACCCGAGAGAGCTGCCTTTTTGGCAGCCCAGCCCCAAGCACAGGACAAGTTTTGTTGCTGCTGGAGGAGGATGCTGGAGCCCAGCACAGCTTGGTTAACTCCCCTGGAGACCAAGTTATGACCTATTTTCCTTCTGTTTTATGAACTCAAAGAAAGCATCAACTCTCACTGCCATTATTGCGCTTTCAGCTGAGAGAGATTTATTGATCTCAGAATAGGAATGAAGAAACAGATAAAAGGAGAAAAATTGACTGCAGGTTTTCATAAACCTTTTGTCAAATTACTGTCACAAGCAGCTGTTAGAGGAAACTCAGCCTTCTCAACTTTCAAGGCATGCAAGGAAAATGAGCAATGGTATGGAGTGCTGGAGAGGGACCGAACTGTAGTGATGGGGAAAGACAGCAGAGTGGCCCTAGGGCATTTACTGTCCTAGTTACTAAAGCCAAGGCTCCAGAGGGCATGACAAAGGCCTGGATGCCTTGTGCCCGGGAGAACACACAAAGCAAAGCAAGCCAGAGCGAGATGACAGACTCCTGGCAGGGCTGCATCATCTGCATCCAGCTGCATGCATGCTATTGACAGCACGGACCCCTGCTGTCACAACTTGCTGATGCTGAGTCGTGTGACTGCAATTACTCACTGTCTGGAACCTCAGGCGAGACCCAACAGGCTGCAAACCAAAGCCAGTTTTGTCCAGGAATGTGTTTTTGTTGAAGGAGAATCAAGGCAGCACCCGGTGCTGAGCTACTGCAAGGAGAGAAATGGATGCTCCACGTGGTAAGGCAATTGAGGAAGTGCAACAATGTTTTTGAGTTAGTAATTGAAAGGCTGTAAACTGAAGTCCTGCTACAGGGGAGATGCTGTTAATGTTGGAGTAAGCAGGATCTATAACCCTTGAGCCTCTTCAGTTACACTGCATTACTGATTTCCATTCTTTTTATTCAGATTGAGCTGGCTGATCCAGATGGTGTTTTAGCAGAGGCCCGGGTGATGTTTGATGACAGCCAAAACCAATAACCAGATGTGGAAGAAAAAAAAAGATGCAAGGACACAATCCTGGGTTACTTACGCGTTCAAGTCTCATGTCCTTGCTGCAGCGTGCCGTGACGTGGTCAGCCTCACCTGCCTCTGAACACTTCGCCCTGCTACAGGCCTCCTCCCACCCACTGCTCCACCAACCAACCAACACCACCACCCAAAACCACTGCCAAGTACTGGATGAGGCAGCAACTCTTTGCCCAGCTCCTCCAGCCCACTCCTCCTGTTGGTTTCAAGGCCTTTGGCTGGCTGGTAACAAACTCACTGAGGGAGAGCAGAGTCCGTGCACCTGATTCGCAATTCGCACCACGTCTTGTTTACAGCTCACGTGGCCCCTTGACTCTGCATCATCTCAGCTGGAAGACAACCTACTTTTCTATTTAAACACTCAGAGAAGAGTAACAAAACACATTTAGCATCAAGATTTAAACAGTGGTGACAGGAGGAAAAGCGTGGTGCCAACACTGTGCTCTTCATACCTGTGTGAACAGGAAATCTCATCTCGATGACTGCAGTGAGTAACCGCATGCATTTCAGAGATCCCCAGAACGACAGAGTTGGGATTTGCACAATACAGGCAAGGAGAGAAAACGACAGAGAAAATAAGCATTTCTAAGGCACCTAGATAACAATCAGCAACAACTGAGTATGTTTTATTTCATTATTTGAAGTTACTTAATCTAAATAAGTGATGTACAATAACTGATGTTTAAAACACTTGAGGTAATCATGAAATACCATTAGTATAAATAAGAAATAAAAAACAAACCTAAGTGCACTCTCAACATTTAGAGCCACGTGTTCAGGTCTGGTTACTGCCTCTGGCACACAGCTGGGCACAGACTGCGCTCAAGGTACACCTTCCATGACCATTCCACAGCTGGACAATGAGGGAAACGCACTTGGTATCGGAGATTAAAGTGCAGAAAACAGGCAGTAAAGCGGCTGCAGTTAAGAGCTCCGCTAGGTCAGAACCTACTGGCCCGAGAAAGTTAAAAAACAGGCTTGTAGTTCTGTACTTGCTAAACAAAACACTTCCCCATCGCTTTGTAAAAGACCCGCAAGATGGAAAGAAATCCAGCAACTTACCAAGGACAGCAAGTGATTTTTACAAAATAAACTTGGAAAATATATTGTCTGGACTTACATTCAAAGTAACATTAGGAGTTGTAAATACATAATTTACAGACAGAAGCGTAATTTTGAAGCCCGGCAGAACCCTTTTGACCATTTGTTCCAGTGCGAACTATGAGTCAAATCTGCTTCCTGTACCAACGCATTTAAGAGTCTCCCCTCCCAAGGTGGGCTGCTATTTCAGCCAAGGATGGGGGAATGCATTTTGCGCCTATTACCAAGATTTCACATTTTGGAAGGCTGTTTTCCTCCATGCCTTTACCATCATCTTTGTAGCACTCCACGAACAAGCACCTGAGGAATTGCAGTCACAATTCTCACCATCAGACTGACACCAGTAACCCAATATTATACCTGAAACAACGTAATGGCAGAGCTAGAGGAAATGCTGCCTGGCCTCCGCAAGCCACGGGGACTTGTGAAACTGGCGCACGGAAGGCTGTTTTCTGCTTGTGGGCAGAGGAGACCCCAGCAAGGAAGCTGCTGAAAAAACGCCAAGTCCTTTTCTAATGGTTATATTTCAGAACACAAAACACACCACAGGCAGCCTTGTCAACGCTTCCTCTGCAGCAGCGCGGACACAAGGAGTCAGTCCCACTCGCTTCAGCAGGCTGCTCCCCTGGCACACAGCACACCGCCACCGGAACGACGACACATCCCGCGGGCTGGGAATGCAGCGGGATGACCACGTTCAGCCCAGGCTCAGTCAGGCACAGTTCCCTGTACTGTCATGTTCCCTGGTCCGATTTTAAAAAACAAACAACATCCACCACAGGGCTATGTTCCACAGTGTTAGCTACAGTGAGAGGTCAAGTTTTGTTCCATTAGATTTGTACCTGTCTTAGTTTGTGTTCAAAAATGGCTTTTACCCATTAAAGACCAAAGCTTCTCCACACAAGAACTGCATTCCCGAAAAAATCCACTTCTAGACATAGCTGGGGTTCCTGAAGCAGCACAGGACAACTGCTGCATCTTTCTTGGACAAGCCGCTTGCCTCAGGGGCCCAATGGAAGTTTTTGCTTAAGGAAGAAATCAGAAGAGACACCATAGCCTCACCATCACAGGTAAGTGTCTGAAAGTAAGCAGCAATGTTAGTTACAAATTATCTACCTTCATAAATGAATCTACACAGAGAAAAGTGGTCTTCCAGATCCTTTGGAAGCAAAAAACATTTAAGTTATTACAACAACTCAGCAAGCAGAACACTTTTTCTAAACAAGGAAGGCCAAGGCATAGTTAATTACTTGGGAATCCAATGCAGAGAAAGCACCTTTTGCTGCTTGTATCTGAGGATTTATTAAAAATACATTTTTAATATAAAAGTATAAAATAATTGCTACTTTGACTTGGAAAAAACAGCAGTGGTTCTGATTTTCAAGCAAAAGAAAAAATTATCCAGTCAAAATTTCCATTTAGTTCTTCCTTTTTAAAAAAAGATTCCTAAATGGAAAACAGGCAATTCCATCACTCCAGACAATATGTGCCAGCTTGTGAGAACTTTAAAACAGTTATTGCTTTTATTTTCTTCCAAAGAAGAGCACAGTAGTCTCATTCCTACTCATGTGGCCATGCCACATCGCAGCAGGACTTGTCACGGGCGTTCAGTGAGTTATCAAACGCGTAACTGCCATGGGAAAAGGCGCTGGAGAAGGCAGTGAAGTAATAATTACTTGGCAGCAAAACACACTGGGGAATGTGGTGGGAAAGCTTTCACTTCTGCCATCTGTCAGGCCTTCCAGAGAGAACAGTGTAGCACTGAAACCAAGTGCTAATTGCTGCACGTCCCAAGTAATTTGTATCATGCCATGCAACATGGACTGGACAAGCAGCATCTTCTAGCAAACACCAACATCAAATAAAGAGAGGAAAAAAGCTTCTGTCCACCCCAACAACCAACCAAATGTACAGCGCCACGCTCCCTGTATTTGTGCAGCCACCATTCAGCAGCAACAAGAAGCAAATTCAAGTGCTCACAAGAGGGATGTGTGTGCAGCGCGAGCGTACCCGACCGTCCGATCCTTCAGGTGTCGGCTATCCAATGAGTTACGACGAGAACAATTTTTTCAAACATTTATAAACTTCTCTTTAAAAGAAAACCAACAGTTTGAACCATTCATGCGCGGGGAATTAACAGAAGGCAGAAGCAGAAGAGTGGGTTTATTTTCTTTAAGTACAGGTTTATGCAAAATGGGTTACAGCTGGGGAGATGGCATCACCTCTGTGATCCAGCTGATCCTGGAGCCGTGCAAATTCAGCAAGTTCATTCAGTTCTTGGAACTGCCTGTCTGTTTTATGGCTCACCAGTGACCTGTAGAAGTGAACCGCGAAGACAATGAAGATCAGTCCGAAGGGAACCATGATGGACGTCGATGCAATGGCTGCTGCCTGTCCCGACGTGATGGTAGAATTGCTGCTCTGAGCTGGGTCAACAACATTCTTCTTGACGGGAAGAAACTTCACCCAACACAGCAACACCACCTCTGCAAGGAAGAGCAAAGTCCCAATAACAGTAGAAAACGCCCAGGCAAGCTCAATGTGCCGATGCATACGCTCATGAGGAGATTCCTTTACAGAGTTGAGGTTATGCACATTGCTAACAGCCTCTATGTTCGGAAGAATGCAGGTACTTATCATGAGCGCAAAAAGGTGAACTGCAACAAGGACAGTAGTGCAGGCACTGAAGGCTATCAGGAGACCTTGTGGGTAGTCATGGCTTGTATCAAGCTGAACTTCTACCATAGCCACCTGAAGGAAAAAATGAGATCAAATTACCCATGTTACACATTGTTTGACTGTTGATCATTCTAAATGATTTTCACTGCAGGATAATTAGGCATGCCATTCTAATTCTGTTTATGCTGAGGCAACAAAAATACTTACTTGGTGCCCATGTGTTTCCTGGAACATCATCTGAGCCAAACAAAATAATAGGCCTCATGTGGACTTCTTTCCATGTGAACCTCAGGTGTGAGCTATCACCCAAAGGCCCCGCTGCCATACGCACTGCTCAGCTGTGAGCCAGCCATCAGTATGCACCACAGCCACACACAGCACAGCCACCTTGCTGCCTCCAGCCCATCCCCAGAGAACAGCTGGACTTTGTGATCAACATACGTGGGCTCTTAAAGTGAAGGATTTCTTCTTTCCTGTCTTATATTGTAGTGGCAGCTTTTGATCTTTTACTATAGAGCATAAATTTTCCTGGGCATTATGAAATGTTTTGTGTCCCACCCGTGTGCAGAATGAACACCGTATGAAGCCTTTTGAAGTAAGTATCAGTAACACAAATGCCTGTGAGGGCTGCAGCCTGCCCTTCACAACCCCGGTGGTCCTTTCATCCTGAGTACGTGTGTGTTTTGACGAGCAGGAGCCTTTCATTAGGAAGATCACCTTTCCGTGGGGTTCTCAGTTACATTCCTTCACTCAAAGTAGGTGTTTAAGCAAACTCCAGACAAAAAAAGGTTCAAATTAGGAAAGGCTCCACAATGTCCTTGGTGGCCAAAGAAACCTGTTAGAGGGAACAAGTGTGGTGGGGAAAAAACAGCATTCTCCCAGACAAGAACAAATGGAGTGCTCCCAGACACCACCAGCTGCTCTGTTCCTAGGGAAAGATTCAAGAAGGAATTCAGTTCGGTATGCTAAGATCCCACATCCAGAAGGCACAGTAGCTACTACTGCTTAAAGTAATAATTATTTGGTGTTTACAGCAGAAATCCTGTTCATGGGATGAAATAGTATGAGAAACCCCAGACAGCACAGAACTCTGTAAGCTGCGTCCAGCCACATCTCTGGAAGAGCATCCCTTTGTGTCCCATCGACACAGGTTTGGCCCACGGCTGCGTGACACGCGTGGCTTACACCGCATTCAGCCTGCAGCACACATTTCAAACACCCCAATTCTCATAAAAGCTCACATGGAGAAATTTTCATGAGACGCGAGCAATACAAGTGTGGGAGGACACGGAAACCAGGACCCAGAGACAGATGCAAAAACAGAGTATTTGAATCTCACTGTTTTGCTAGTGCTGAGCCAGACTCCAGGTCTGGGATCCCACCTCTACGCATGCACAGACCCAGCACGGTCTAGGGCACCCCAGCTCTCACCAAGCCAACCAAGGCTTCTGCTCACACGCTCCAACAGGCATCCAAGGCCATTTGCCAATATTTTAATTCCTTTACTGAAAGCTTTTATCATCATTAGCCTAACCAGCCAGCCAAACTAGTGAACAGCATCCAAGTGTTAGAGAAACTCAACCAGAAATTACATTAATACATACACAATTCTTGCTCAAAGATTTTAAAGTACCACTTCTCAGCTGTGAAAAACGCCGTGTTTGAAAGGATAAACATAAGGCCACAAACAATCCGCAGGGATTGCTCTTGACGTCTCAGTGCACTCGTGGGATGCTGGGCTTCCTGTGTGCTGTGTTTTTCACAGAATGACTGCAAGCCTTCACCACTGAGGATTCATTTTCATACTTTTTTTTTTTCCCCATGTACATTTTCTGATGCATAGCTTCAATCTGAAAGCTAGGCTGCCAGATCTATTTTAGACTCGATAACATCCCACTACTGCAGGACATTTTAATCCTAGTGTTTACTAGAATAACAACTAAATAAGACACTAACGGAACACAATAAGATAAATACTTTTAAAAAACTGATGATTTGTTCCAAGTATTTAATTCACCAAACATGGGCATTCTACATTTTCATTAATCAATGTCTCCCATTAATAACGATATCAAGCATCTGCTTCCGAAGTTTAGCCAGGCTTTCTCATTTCCAATGCATATCAGCTGTTCTGGAGCTCTCCCCATTTCACCAGTGAAGAAACATCTTTCTCCTTTTAGCTCAGCCTAGGTTAATTCTAAATAATTAGATTAAATCTAAAAGTACCTATTTCTGACTTGACTTTACTTACATGCAATCAAAACAGTATCCTATAAGAAACCAGCGTAATTTAAGCCGTGCTCAGATACTCAGATTGCTCCGTGCAGCGAGAATCACGAGGACACTGGCCAACAAAGAGGAGAGGTCCAGACCACGAACCTGAGTTTTCTCAAGATAAAAGGCTGCATTTTAACACTGCTGGGCATCTCCCTGAAAGAGTGACCCACGAGTACCCGCAGCCGTTATCCACTGACGGAACAGGTTAAACCCAGGTCTGAGGTGCACAAGCAAGGCTTCGGAGAACATGGCTGGCATTAAGACAGAGCTGCTGTGCACAGGATGCCTGCGGTGTTGGTAGGCCCCAAACCATTTCTCAGAAGTGTTTTCTGAGATCCATCAAGACTAGCTCGCAAGCAGGAAGGGTGTAACTTCCTTCAGCTCAAACCATGCCACGCAGCCAGCTTCTCTGATGACAAACGTACTCTCTAAGAATATTTAGAGGCAGCACCAGTGGCACCTGAGAGGCAGCCCAGGCACCGCTCCTAACACACACGGCAACCACCTCCCAACACACAGCCACCACCGCTCGCTGCCCAGCGCTCCCAGCTCCAGAAGCTACCAAGCCAAGGTGTGAACAAAGCAGAGGCACGGCAGTCACCCATCCTGACCTTCAAGTTCCAGCATCTTCTCCTGCCTCCATCCCTCCCAAAGCGTCTGGCACCAGCACAGCCCAGATGCAAAGCACCGAGCGAGGCCACCAGGAGGGACAACACTTGCAGCTGCCTCAGTCCCAGCTGGCTGCCCTGCCAGCAAGGAGCACAGCCTCCTCCCCACGGCTGGAACCAGGGAGACGTGCCAGTGCGCCAAGGCTGGGCCAGGAAAGAGCCCTCAAAGCGAAGAGCAGAAATGCTAAAAGGGAGACAATATTCTCTAGCTTTGAGAAAAAGCACAGCAACGTACCCATTTGAGAAACTACAGCAGCAGGAAAAATATTCCTATGGACACTGAAGGAATCACAGCTTCAGAGATTCAGCCCCCCAGGGGACGAGTGTAAAAGGGCTGCACTTTGAACATCCAGGGAGTACTCACAGCAGAGACAAGTTAAGTGCTGCTCCACCAACACTGACACTCTGCAGACTACAGGCTCTCCAGAAAGGGAGATGGATGTTTTCCTTGAACTCTTCCTTGGCGAGAAAATGTGATGTGATAGGAAACACAGACCTAAGGGTTTTTCATGGGTTCACAGACAGGAAAGGAAAAAATTACGCTGAAGTTAGTTAGCTGCACAGGGACAACCCTGAAGGAAAAAGAAAATACTCCACATTGCACCTGGGACACTGGTGTTAGAAACACCCTGAAAGGAGGAGGGCATGCAAGAAAACAATTATCTTCTGCATTCATTCAGCATCAACGGATACTTCAGAAATCCCTTCAAATGGAGACTTGGGGAGCTCCTAGGATGCAGAATGCCCAGAGGGTTTCAAAGTCTACTGACGTTGATGGAAAGCCTCCACAGGGGGCACAGCAATGCCTCCTTGTGCTTGTGCCTGGCAGAGTAACTCCTGTCTGACCCGCAAGTGAAAAATCAGTTCATGTTTCCTGTCTCCTGTCAAGGAACTGTCAAGGAAGCTAATTTGGGAACTCTTTCACTAGAAACTAGCAGAAAAACTGCCAACACTTTTCAGTTGCAAGGCTCTGTTCTAAAGAAAGTAAACTGCCTGGGCCAGGCTTGAGCCAGGCACCTAAACAAAAAGCTCAATTTTTCATGATGAGGCCCTGCATCTGCTTTGGAACAGGGATGCAAAGCATGAGAAGTTCCTGACTCCTTTGCTCATGCTGCAATTCCAAAATACACAGACCAGAACTGCTCTTGTAAGGTCATACCAGGGTCCTGGCAAGCAGGTTTGCTAGCATCCAAGCCCACACCAAGCGTGGTCTGACACGCACACGCTGACGTTCCGCGTGGGACATTTTCTCTCTTCTCCTCATCCCCTGTCACCTGATTCCTGCCATGCAGCTAGCGCGGCTGCTGCAAGCATCTTGCCCTGCTGCATAATTACAGCACAACACAGGCTGGAGGACACCCCAGGAGGTCATCTGGTCTAATCCCTGTCTCAGAGAAGAGCTAACTTTAACTTCAGATCATCCTACAGACACGATTGACAGATTTACTGCAGCCCTTGACAAAGCTGTAAGTCTGAAACGGAGCTTCCTGACAGAACTAAAGGACTCTCGTGATTTTAGGATGCAGGGCTGGAGTTCGCATAGGACTAAAGACAGGTGGCTTTCAGGTGCTTTCAATAGCTAACTGAGTTTGGGCACACGATCACATTAAAGCTCCCAACAATCCTGGATTTCACAGCCATGAGAGCCTGCGTACTACCATTCTGCAAGAAATTGAACAGCTTACCCTCTAGAAGAGGCTGCAGTTCAATTCTATTTACAGTTCCATTCCCTGAAATAAGTTCATTTCACTTGCTTGTGTATAGTTATTCCACACCTCACTAGATGAGAGGGGCTTAAATGAAGCTGCCACACTGAAACGAAAATCAAATCCTGAGTGCTCTGAACGTGTCTATCCACAGACGAGCACTGACACGGTGACTGACAAACACCAGCTCCACCGCTTTGCGGGATGAGAAGTAGTCAGAGAAAATAAAATGAGAGACAACGATCAGGAGGAGAACAAAAGGGAGAGCTGAACAAAGAGCCACCCATGCGGCAGGTCACACTGACACTCTAGACTCAACGCTGGAAAGAAGATTCCGATGAAGGCCTGGCCGTTTCTCCACGGAACGCACAAAGGCAGCCAAACACATTCCGTAACCGGGAGCTGCAGCTAACACCCACTGCTGGCCCGGTGACAGGACCGCTGCGGGTTCGCCTCCGGTACCCTACCCGATGCTGCCTGACCAGTGCGAAGCTCCAACAGCGAGCACCCTCCTCTCTTTTTTATCTGAGGTTCAGACAGGAGTCACAGAGCAAGAAACCAGAATTATTACAAGCTGCTGGATTTAAACAGAGACCTCCTCCTCCCTGGCCATGGCTACCATTCCTAGATAAGAAACTGAGTAAAAAGAAAAGACAATTTTTATACGGCCTAATATGCCAAGAATGGCGCAGAAGACAGAAGGCAGCTGCATATTGTACAGACCCATCCACACAAGGAGGAGGTGGAAATCTTCACCTGGAGAAACACAGAACCACAACACCGTCGCCTTGCAGACCAGAACACCCCAAGGTAAAATTGCACACGGTGATCACGCAAACACTTCAATCAACACCTACCTGTGGAAACGTTCTCTTACCCTCACTTGTCGCAGCTAGGACCAGGCCTGACTGCACCTAGCCATCCAAATACTTCCACGTGCCAGTGACTCATAACACACCGCTCTGAGCGGGAAGAACCCACGCACAGAAATGGTTTCTCCAGGTCTTAGGGCTCAGATCACAATGTTATTTCAGTATCATCCCCCAGTCTACATGTGGGACCACAGGGGGAGCTGGGAATGAGATGGGCATGGTGGGCTCACGGAAATCAGCTCAGGGAAACCTGCGGCTGCCCCAGCTCGGGAGCCGGTCGCTTTTCCTGACAGCGCGGCTCATTCCCAGAGACAGAGGCGCAAAGCCAGGCTCTCTGCAGCCTCTGCACCATTCATTACAGATTATAAACAACTCTCACAAAGACTCCATAAAGGCCAGAACCACTCACAGGAAATTAAAACAGACAAGCTAAAATAATTATATTATTACTGCTTTTTTTTTTTTAAATGTAGAAAAGAAGTAACCATCATTTATGTACTAATCTAGAATTGTGGCTCTGTGACTCGTTACATGTCGCAAAATGGCAAAATGTCGAGATTTGCTGAAGTTGCCTCTGGAACAGAAACGCAAGATTTAATTTTATTTTGTTAGTAAACATGAAAATGCAGTACCCACATAATCAGAGCAAATGCATCTTGAGAAGGCAGTGTCTCTACATGGCACCACTTACAATGAATCTAGCTTATAAATACACGCTCAGACTAGACAGCACAGCAGGCAGAAACGACAGCTTAGCATCACCTTTACATCCTCCAAATTAGAGCAGCCACACACAGCTGCTGCTAGAAAGCAATGAGCCCTACGTGCTCCTTGCTGCCTGCCTTGCTTGCGCATAACCGTGAGACAGGGATGCTCAGAGGAGCTACAGAACACTGCTTTCACAACAGTAAGCAAACAGAAGAAACCTTCCACACAGAGAAGATTCTTCTGGGCACAGTCGTAACCTCCAAGTGCCGTAGTGATATAAAGACACCAGGCCTGTCAGGCTTTACTGGAGGCTACAAACTGCAGCTGTGGCACACTATTCTACCAGAAATTTGCTTAACTACAGCTAAAACAAGTCGTAAGAAGAGATCACTGCAGTATTTAGAACACCAGAGTGCCCTTTACTAGGCAAGAAGTAAGTTGTCTTGAGCATCTGTGCAGCACTAGCAGCAGCAGGGTCTGGGTCCCACTTTAAATATTCCCATAGTAATAGCTGGTATTGAAGTGATGTGACAGCGCAGTCCATCTTCTGGAAAAGAAGACTGAGGCTGTCTTCAGAAAACCGTGTCGGCTGTATTTCAAAGGCAAGAGCAGCCAGCTCTTTGACAACATCCAGTACATGAGGCTTGTATATCACTATTTACATCGCTCTGCCCAGCTTGAATCATTAGAGGCACTTACAAGTCAAGTGCTCTGCCTGCTAAGTAATATCCTCCAAATTCTAAATATAACCAAGTCAACCACCAGGGCTGTGTAATTTACATCCCTAATTTAGGCTTTTTTTTTTTTTCCATGATGCTGTTAATTGATGATTGAGTCTTCCACTTTGATGACTGCTGGGATTTAACAGCTTCCCTGTGACTTCTGGATACGCTCTGCAAAGCAATTCCAGTGGAGATGGGCAGCATCAAGATAACATGGCACTGGACAACAGCATCCGCAGAACCCCGCACAAAGTCGGTGCTGAGGAGCATCATGAACACCACCTTGCAACCACCAGACCCTGCATTGCTTCCTCTGATGCTAAAACAAGTGTAAAATCCTGATGCACAGGCTCCAAACAAAGCTGACTGTAAAGCAGGCTTTTAATAAATTCCCTCTGTGGAAGTGTAACATTTGCTCAGCCAGGTTTCAAGCTCGCATTTCATGCTGTACAGACCATTGCCCTGTGCAATCTCTTTACTTCAGCATGCATCATTTAACTGGGGCATGCTTAACTAATCTTGATGGAAAAAACCTCTGCAAAATGGCCGCAGATACAAGATTAGTCCAACAGTAAAGGACCAGTTGAGTGGGGAGACACTTAGCTCCTACTAGAGGATGCAAGCACTGCTTAATAAAAGAGCAAGGATCAATGGAGGAGGCATGGAAACACATGGAAGCACATTCCACTGCTGACAATTCCCAGCAATCTGCTGGGTGGTCCTGGATGTGTCTTTCAGGCTCTTTCTTCCTTGAGTTGATAAGGAAAAGGGAGGAACAATGACACTTGATTGCTGTTCTAAGTTTTAGATCCAGGACTAGATTGCACCTGGGCAGCCTATTGTTCGGTCATCAGGTGCTGAGGAATCCGCGAACAATGCAGAGGTGTGACTGCAGAAAGCAGGCCCTGCTTTCCAAAACAGAATGCGCTCAGGACAGCCTGAGCTGATAAGGAAAGTCGTTCAAAAGAAATCTAAAAATACTTTAAAGTTAAGTCAGCTCTTCCGGAACCAGATGAGGAAGTCCCCGACCATCTGCAACAGCCAGACCAATGAGGTTACAAGCTGATTTCCAGCGTGACCTTGTCGAAGAATAAAAAAAGTAGAAATTTTTGAGGGAATAGCTTCCAGAAAAACAAATGAGATCAGTATCACATGTAACAGCCCCGGCAACAAGAGATTCTGCTAATCAGAACGAAGTGGCTTTTTCCTGGATTACCCAAAAGCCGCAGCTTCATGCTGCAGGACTCCAAGCTCCCAGAACTCTCCTCGGGAAAGAAGCAGAAGTCCCACTTCATAGGTCCACAGGATTTTTAGAACTCCCAGAGCAGATATTTAAAAAAAAAAAAAAAAAAAAGAAAAAAAAAAGCCGAAGAGATTTATGAGATGAAGAACGACTTTCCCAGCGCGGTGCGGCCCGAGCCCGGCCCCGCACGGCCGCTGCCGCCCCCCGGGAGCCGCGCGCTGTTTTTAGCCGTCGGAGGAGGACGGCGGTGACATTTATTTGACCGGCAGAAGCCTGCTGCTGACCGGCTGCTGTGCTTTGAAACAGCATCCTCGGGTGGGAACAACGGCCCTGAAGGGGAGCGGAGCTCTGCCAGCAGCAGCCCGTTAAAGCGGGGCAAACCCACGAAGCGCGCATGAACCCCCTCCGAGTCAGGCTGCTCCCAAGAGTTTCTCAAGATAGTCAGAAGCAGTGGAACTGGAAATGCCCAGTGATGGATGCAACCAGTTGGAGGCACGCTGCCAACTGTAACTAGCTGGCTTTTTTTCCCCCTCCATTTATCTAAACCACACGGCAACCCCGCCCTCGCCCCAGCTCTGCGGTGCCCGCAGGGAGCAGCCCGCGCGAAAAACATGAGCAACCCGTGTTATTCCGAAATCCTGCACTAAGAATCAGGGCCAGAAAGCCGCGAGGCGGGCTTCAACTTTTAGCAAACTAGCTTCATATATAAAGAAACAGCCACGGACGGGAGCGCCGGGCTCAGCCGAGCACCTCACGCCCCGCCGGCTCCCGTCCCCGCAGGGCTCGTCCTGAGCCTGAGAGGCCGCGGAGGGCGGCCAAAGGCGCTGAACTCGCCGGTCCGAAAGGGGAAGCGGCAGCTCCGCTTCGCCCTCCCCTCTTCCCACCCGCCCGCCCGC
>VXAV01009243.1:505777-516276 GCA_013399715.1 Alectura lathami | reverse complement strand
CCTCCCCCCCGCGACCGTCCTGTATTCACGTGCAGCAAAATAACAACAACCGGTAGCGGGGCCGCACGCTGCCCCAGCGGCTCGAGTTTGGCTTTCCCCGCAGCCCAGCACCTGTTATCGCTGTCAGGAGATGGAAAAGGTGCTGCATGCGGCTGGGGCTCGCGCCGGGGGAGGCTCTGCTAGCTGCGCGCCCCTAACGATGCCCACTGAACGCATCCCCCTCCCCGCCGACCCCACTTTTCCGCCCCGTGTGCTTTGTGTCTTGCAGCGGCCCATTGGCAGGAGGAGGTACGATGAGCACGAGGACCTCTCGGACGTGGAGGAAATCGTCAGCGTCAGAAGTTTCAATCTGGAGGAGAAATTAAAGAGCAAAACGTACCGTGGGGATTTCGTGCATGCCATGGACGGGAAAGGTACGGCCGCGGCCGCCTCCACGTGTCGGGCACCGGGGAGCCGGCCCCGCAGCCCTCCCCCGAGCCTTTGGCTGAGGGTGCAGCGGCTGAGCCCGCTCGCAGGGCCGGGGGTTCCCCGTCACTGAGTTCTTTGTGTTCCCACCGCACGCTGAGTTACCGGAGCCGCTCGGTGCGCCCGGTGCCGGAGTCACGGGGGGCAGCGCCGCAGCCTCGCTCCGCCGCACGCTGCCCGCAGGACGGGAGCCGGGTTGCTCGCAGGGGCTTCTTCGTCTGCTGCAGCACTGAGCCCAGGGCTGTCAGTGACCCCCTCTCTCTGTCTAAACCTCCTTGCCCAGGGAAGAGTTCTGCTGGAATCCTCCCGAAATGGCTCGAACTGGGGAGCCAGTTAGTTTAGAAAATTACCTTTTCTCCCCCAGGCTTAGTTTTGCATAGAGCTTTTTAAGCTCCTTTTAGGAAAGTTAATGTGGTGGAGAAATTAAATACCTATCTTGTTTAGGAAGGTGTTTGTTTAGGAGATAAGCTCAACCCCGACTTCTCTCTTCCTCCAAACTAAACACAAACACCTATTTTTTTAGCTCGAAAATGTTAATTAATTTTCCAGAAGATGACTGCATTCTACCCTTACCTTCTAAATACCCAGTGGCTGCGATTGGTGCATGCTGACTATAACAATCCACAGCTTCCCTGGCTCAGCAGCCCTAACATCTTTGGGTAGCTTTTCCCTTTCTGGGGAACTTGAAAATAAATGAATGTCTTTTGTTAGTTTGTTGGGGTCTGCGTCTGCTTTGTTCAGCCACACAAGGGATTTAGATGCCTTGTTGGGGCATTATGAAGAATGAGTCTGTCTTTGTATTTGCTTTGGTTGTATTTTTTTTTCTTTGCTAGTGGTTTATTTTTTTTCTATAAATCCAGGCACGGAATTGAATCAAGGCAAAACAATGACAGTGTTCAGTAAGAATAAAAAAAGTCAGGTTATATGAACACATGGAATTGGTTGAGTGATATTTACTTATTTTTATTTTTAATGATAGCTCTTCTTTGAGTTTCCCTTCCTGCCAGGATTGGGGCTTGGAGGTTTTCTTCATGATGCTGCAAAACTGTGTGTGCTTTTTGGCTTGCATGCAGTTTGTCATAGCTACTTGTTCTCTGGGCTATATATCTCTCTCCACTTCTTCAACTATTATTAGTTTTGATGTTTGTTGACTTTCTGTCATGGCTGAGAGTTTCCTTATAAATAAATAAATCTGTGGTTTGTTTATTTAGTTAAAGCCAGACGGGTTTTAAGGTGAATGCATATTAGAAATGAAGACTTAACTAATCTAGAAATACTGAATTGGTATCTTAACTAATGGGAGTATTAATTATCTGCAGACTAGTGGAAATCTAGTATCTGTAATTTTAATGCTTTCGTAAACAGATAATTAGAGTGCTCTGATTTGATAGCTGAAGGTAGGAATATTTCATCCATTCTTGTCATAATTACAAACTGCATACAGTGAAGAAAAATTTGTAAGAAGAGAGATAAATACATCCAAAGGTGTTGGAGCTTAGCCTCTGTTCCCCCTATTTCTTCCAGCAGGAGCTCTTCCAGCAGAGAGGCATCACCAGTATGTAAGCTTGAGCCTGATGAAGGTCTGATACGCTCCCAGGCAGCATGCATGCTGGTGGGGAGAAGTTAAACCTCTGGCACGCACCTCACTATGATACATTAAACATGTCATGCTTTTGGCAGTGCCACAGTTTAATTCCTGGAGATTCAAACAACCCTTTCCATGCTAAAGCAGCATACAAATGCTGTGTAAGTCACTTCACCATAAGAAAGGAAGGCAAACAGCCACAGAAATGCAATGTGGCCACTGTAAGAATTCCTTTCTGTGACAGAATGCTCCAAGAGGACTGTAGGGTTTTGCAGGCACTGCTCACCCAAATTGCTGCGTTGTAAATTTCTAATTCCTGAGTCAGTGGTAACATGACAAACTTGCATTTAATTTTCAGTTTCCTGGTGTGCTCTTCTGTGACCTCCACATGAAAACTATTCATTTTCACCACCTTCCTAAGTGCCGCCAGCTGTATGAGATTTCTGTATAGGCTCCTGCAATTAGGTTTCAGATTAATGAAGAAAGGGTCATCTGCTGAAAGTAATAATAACCCTCACATAAAGAAGAAAACACTGTGTTCACAGAATCAGGGCTTTGTGCTATACTCAAAAATGCTCACAAGAAAACTTTTTTTTTTTTTCCCTAAATAAAAACATGTAGCTTAAAATATATAATGTGAGAACTTAAGTTTAAACTACTCATCTGCCCCAAAAGTTTGAGGCTGATTCACAGTAATTTAGTTAGGCTTATCTTTGAACTGTTAATTTGGTGTTCTGTTACAACCTGGGTGTTTCAGCCCAGACCTTAATTGACAAAGTCACTGGATTCTATCTTACGTGCATCAGTGAACAGGAAAAATAGAGAGCAGCTGGGAGGGTATTGTCTGTCATTTGGTTTCCGGTTTGGACCTAAAATATGCATTCTCTTTATATTTTTCTTTAAGTGATAGTGGAGTTCTTTGGTGAAAAAAGGAGAATGGGTTGTGTTCTGAGAGAATGTAATGTGAGGTGCCAATGTCATTGTAATTGATTTTGGACTTTTTTTTATTCCTTCTTCAAATAGATTTTACTTTTGAGTACGTGCAAAGAGAAGCTCTCAGAGTTCCACTCATCTTCAGAAATAAGGATGGACTTGGAATTAAGTAAGTTACAACCAAATCTTGATGATTAATAAATGCTTTTATGAAATAACCATTGTGCTTTGCACTTGTATGTGATGATTTTTTTTGATGATCTTAAGAGGTGTTGTAATTAGTCAGGCTGTCAGCACCCTTGGGGAGGAGAATGATTATTTTCCACTGTTAAACAAGCAGGTAATGAGTTCTATAAAACTTAAGTGTGGTTCTATGCAATCGAAAATAAGTCAGTAGGAATAAAATTCAAATGTTACTGCTTCCAATCCATGCTGTAATGACAGAGCAGCCACCTTGTGATTTTTGACTTCTTAGTTGTTTTCTGCTTTACAGGTGGAAAGTCCTAATAATGCTTGTCTTTTTCCATTATAATTCTATCTCTTCAGAATGTTACTGCTTTGTAAACAAATCTCATTAAAATGTGGTATTATTACAGTCTTTTTGAGGTTGCATTTTTGTTAATGTCCAGTCATAAAGGATTTGGTATCTTAAAAACAGGAGCTGCTGTGATGCTTCTTGTGTTGTAATAAAACGCTTTTATATGTTGAACTCAGAGCAAGAAGTGCTTAGCAGGTACTCAGTAGTAATTACAGTAAGGGTTATTTTGTCTGAGAATATTTTTTTCCTTTGGTAATTAGGCCCAGCTACTTTTCCACTTAGTACCACATGCTCAGTCTAGTTTATTGTTTTTTAAAACATGCAAGTATTAAGGTATCACCTTCCTATTCGTTCACTTCCCTCCTGGAAAGGCTTTTCCTGCCTTAGTGCAGCTGGACTCTTGATTCTCTCCTCAACGTGGCAGTGAGTTTTCTTTGTTGTTGAAGGTGTTGCTGCCTCTTTCTTTGGTGCATTTCTTCAAGCAATGTTCCTCTTGGAGGAGCAATCTGAAGGACTTATCTTCTGTGGAAAGAGGTGGAAAATCTGAGAAAACTGGTCTCTCTATATACGTTGGTTTTAGTCTTCTGCTCCTAAAGGATAGGTGGTAAAGCTTCAAGAATTTATTTTGGAAGAAGCCATCTGCTCATCTCTGAAACTAGGGAGTGTTCAGGGTCTAGAGGTACTGCGATGACACCTCATGTCAGGTGTCAGCAATGCGCTGGCATCTCACAGACAAGCTTTGTCTCAGCATTGGTCTACCAGGTGGTGTGGCCCTGTTAGAATCAGTGGCTGTGGGGACGCTGAGGCTGAAGGAAAAGTGGAAGAGACATTAAGCACCATCTGTGAGCCTTGGTTTTCCATTAGCATCAGATCAAACACCTGTTCTTTATTTAAGCTTGAGTGAAGCCACAGATTCATGGGATGCACTTTCCCTCTTGCTCAGGATGGCATCTGCATGTTGAGAGTGGCTTGGGAAAACTTGTGAACCTGGAAGTAAGCAAAACTTCACCTCAGATGTGTCAGCATTCAAGTCTCAGCTCCCACATCAGTGTTGGNCATCCAGCTAGCTGCATGGTTTCACTGAAGCCTCCTGGTGTGATTCTGACTTTTGGAGGGTGGTCTTCGGTCTTTCTTGATCTTGGGGTTTAGAAACTCTTCAAGTTAATCAGGTCTTGTCATCAGGATTTTGTTCTACGTGCTTGCTTGCTTTTCTTCAAGATGTGTTTTTTAGATGGATGTGAAGTCAGCCTTCCTGTTGGTCTTCCTGGAAGTCTTCAGTAATTTTTGTAAAGACCTTGGAAGAAGCAAGGGCTTTGGCTGTGTACGTGTCCTTTCTGTGGTCACACACAGTGTGCACAGGCCAGGTTACAGGTGTATTTTGCTGAGGCCCCAAAATTACCTTGCTCAAATGCTCATGTGCACGCACATACTCAGCATGAATGCACGTACAGATAGATGACCAATCCTCAGAGAAGACCACTGAAAATAAGCTACATTTTTTGTCAGTGTTATCCAAGTAGTCCAATAAATAGCAGTTTTAGGACATGGATTGGAGGCAAAGAACTGAAAGGCCCAAGTGCAGCATCACTCTTTGTTTGCAGTTGGAGCTGTGGGGATCTGGCAGTTAAAATAATAAATCTTTGGACTTCTGAACTGGATTGTGAGGAGGTGGAAGAGGAATGAATACTAATCCACAGCAAGAGTTTTGGAGTCACTTTCCTGACTCTGTCACATGCTGTTGCCTTGGATGGTGAAGGAGAATAAGTGCTTCATTTTGCTCTGATGAGCTCAAAACTGTCTCAGCAGCCAGGCCTGACCAGGAGCGCTTCAATTTCCTACCGACTGCTGCTATCATTCTGATACTGGAGATGGAATTCACTGCTGGAGAAGAGTTAAAATACTGAAGCTTTCTCAAGGATATTTTTCATCAATTAGTATGCTGACAAAAGTAAGAGCAGATTTATCTGATACATGAGCTTTGGATGGTTCCTGCACCGATTCAGTGGAATTCTCCATTTCACAGTCAGTCGGGTGAATTGGTTTTATATTTCCACTCTCTTCTGAGTCATTGACTACAGGCTGCTGCTCTGGGGATTAAAATGCTAAAACTTGTCGATGAGTAATCTCTTATAGGACATTCCACATTCTAATCTTTTTACTGAAATGAGCATGACTTATTAGTCTGAAATGATGTTATAAAGGAATTTCACATACTTGGGTGTAAGTGTCTCCAACCTTCTCTCACTCTAGCGGCATGGTGCATGGGAATTTAAAGTGACAGAAGTGAAATGCGTGAGCAGTCTTTCCTACCTGACACTCTGCAGGATAACTTGATTTAATTTTATTTACAGTTCCACTTCTTACATGTATTCTCAAGGGTAGCTGGCATGCCACGTATACCTTTCGTGGATGTGTAGGTGTAGAAAGGCTGTGCGCACAGTGAGATCAAAATAGCATTGACACCTCCTCCCCGAGTAACTGATCAGAAACCTTTAGCCTCATTAGCCTGACGTTTGCTGCTTGAAGTGATGAGTGTCGTAGCCTGCTGCCTTCCATCACTAGGGTGAGACAGGGACGCTTTGCCTCTGGATTTGCATCATTTGCTGATGACACTGGAGAACCTTACGTTCTGCTTCAGGCTCTGGAGGAAACCATGCTTTAGTGACTCTTTTCTTGTCCATATTAGGCTGTGCTTATCATATATGGTAGATTAGGAGATCCATAACTGTGTGCGGCAACTTTTGAGATGCAGTGGTCTATAAAATACGAGATTTTTACACTTCTGTTTGCTGTTAAGGAGTCAGCTTGCATGTCTGTGGCTGGCAGCTGTACAAAGCATAGCTGAACAGTCTGGTTACTGGGATTGGAGATGCTCTGAAATGGCAAGAAATAAGATGAATGAGGAAAAACCATAATAATGAAACTGAAAATTGATTTCATGTGCATTTCTGACCATTGTGAGCTGTTACTTGTATGGCTAGAAGCAGAAGGGTCCACCTGTGATCTATCAGCAGAAGGAAATCTGGTTTTCTCAGAGGGTTGTTTGGCTGTTTCCATCCTTGTAACTTGGAGAGAGAACACTTTGGCAACATGTCTCTTTTGTCTGAACAAACATTGAGCAGTGGCAGACCAGCCCCAGTTGTACAGGGGTGAGCATGCAGTGGGGCTGCAGATGGAGTACAGTAACTTACAGTCTCAGCAGCCAGCAGAAGGGGCTAGAATTAAAGCTGGGCCTCCCAAGGCAACCCAGCTACAAGATGGTTTCTTGTACTTGAAACCTGCTGTGTTCAAGCCTGAAATTCTTCCCTTGGTGTACTCCCTGTATGACACATCCTGAGGTTGCAGAGGAAAAAACAAGGATATGCCAGGTGTGCTCTCCAAATAGCTAAATGTAATCTTATTGTTAGGGAGGATTCTATTCTTCCACTTGGAGTGAAGTTTATTTTCAGCTCCTGTGGAGCTCTCGGAAAGACTGGGTTTGCTTCTATCTATCTGGGTTAGGATTGTTCCTTGTTTTGGTTGTTGAATTTATTTTGATTTCCACAAATGTGACAAAGATTGCCCATCTATGCATCTGACATAAAAGAAAGGCAAGCTCTGGCACTTGAACATAAGCCTTGCATATTTTTATTGCTCCCAAATAGTTCCTCCTTCCCCTACTTCTAACTTCCTAGTGCTTGGATGAAAAGCTGAGCTCTGAGTGAACCCTGAGGGTCAGTAGATTCAGGCTGCTTCTTTCTGGCATGGGAGTGAATTCCAAAGCTGAGGGGCCCTCGCAGCTAAAAGCAAAGATGTGAGGGTTGGCGTGACCTAACAAAAGATATTGTCCAGCCTCCACATCCCGCCAGAGGAAGGTGATAAAGGTAAAGGAGCGAACAAACAAGATTTGGCAAATAGTTCTCAAGATGCATGCATGACACTAAGTGCATTTTTTAAAAACTTTACCTTTCAGTGTTTTCATAATAGTAAAAACTCTGAAAGCTTGCGTATAAGCTGTATGCTTCTGGTTTCTCACCGCATTGTGCCAGGAGCACTCCGTAGCAGATGCAAGTTGTTTGTCTTCCACCCGCAGCGGTGGGGCCGAGCACCTTGCTGGCAGCTCCCACGGGGCTGGGTTTCCTTACAGTTCCTTCCTGTTTTGTGCTATGTGAAGTATTCTCATTAAGATGAAGTCAATCAACTAAAAAACTCCACTACTGTTTTTGTTTTCTTTTTCTATCCAGCCTATGGGCTGTAGACTTTTACTCTCTTGTGACTCTTAAAATTCGCTTGCTTGATGTATGTCAGAAGTGATCTTATGAATACGTTGACATCAATGAACCAATTTTGCTACCATTTAATTTAGCTCTGAATTAGCCTGAATTGAATTCAACAACAACCCGCCTATCCACCAAATATAGCCGGGTTGTCTTTGCCACGCAAGGAGGTTTGAAATGGTCATTAATACAAAGGGGCTTTTATTCATTATTTTTGATTGTTTCTTTTTAAGCTGGGAGTCCAACCAATGATGATTTGACTCTGAACAAATTTCTTTACCCTTCTCTGCCTCAGTTTGTGTCCACTGGCAAATTTGGGGAACGTACATGAGGCAGAGCAAGTTGCCTGGCAGAAATGAGCTGTAAAGGTTTGGGATTTCATTGGAATCACCCCAGCCCCTTCCCTTTCCTGCCTCTCCAGTGCTCCTGGGGAGTGCTTGACAGACACCTCTCCTGGGTCATTAGGAGAGGAGGAAACTTTGTACACTTGCCAAGGCAGGGATGCTGTGTGCCATTAAAACTTCGACTGTCCATGCTTCAGAGAGGCCTTGCTTGGTTCCACCTACAGCATTATGGACAAAGGGCACTACACATTTATTTCTTTTATTACGGTAACAAAAGTGTACCCATACTTACCCTGATGGTATTTAACACTGCTTTCTTTGCTAATTATAGAATGCCTGACCCGGATTTCAGCGTCAGAGATGTGAAGCTATTAGTGGGTAAGTTATTCTGAATGCACTGAATTAACTCTATACAGAACGGAATTGCTTTGAAATACTTGTCCAGTTGTGTTTGTAGACATTTGTGATAACTCTCAGAATCTGGAAGAAAGCATGGAGAAGTAATTTGTAAATTAAAAAGGCTGGGGGAAACCCTAATTAGTAGTTGTACTGACCAGGCTCTGATCTCATGCTGGATAATTGGCCATTTGAGGGAGAGGGAATGCTTTTGCTCTTAACAGGTGTCCTACATGTGCTTTTGTGATCTTGGAAAGCAGCAGTGCCATTGATCGAGTTCCTATTTTTTTCATCTGTTGTAGAGCATCTGTTTGTAAAAGGTATGATTGGAGCCCTATCACCTTTTGCCTGTGCTTTCCTCACAGACTTTATCAGTGTCAGGCCAGGTCAGTGCGTGGAGGAAAGGTTGCTAAGAGAGACCGAGCACAAAGCTTTGCAAACTGCCTGCCTTTGATAAGACACAAAACAGAAGTGCTGACTGCAATCGTCGAATGTTTCCTAGCAATTTTGGCAAAAGAAAAAAATTTAAGACAAGCTATGTTTTGAGTGGGAGATCAAATAGTATGTTTCTTTGAAATCTCCTTTTACTTAAGATGGATGTGTTTATGGTTTCTGTGAAGTCGTTACTGAAAAGTGATACTGCACTCTGCGAAGGCATCACTGAGCCATCAGCTCTGGATTTGTCAGCTGCAGTCCTTCAGAGACATTTAACTGCATTCTAGAATTTATTGTTGTTACTCATCCCCATTGTGGCAGGAGTTAATCTTTCAGGTGAGTCCAATTGCTGCATTCTGAAAGAAGAATTTTGGAGAATTACTGGAGTTTGATAATCAAGAGGGATATCAAGTCTGGGAAGGCTGTAGTTAAGAAAAACAAAGGAGAGAGGAACCTGGGCTGCATTTCTCGTAGCTGGGGTTATCTGTGAAAGAGAGGTTATCTCTGATAACCTTTCTGCACAAACAGAACTTGGCAATGTTGCTTGATTTATGATCATTTGTAAGTCCTGGATAAAACCTCTTTGGGGGAAAAAACATTGAAGTGGTGTGGGAAGTGCTATTTAGTAGCATTGCTGTTGGTCAATTTGCAGTTAAATTAGGAAAAAACATGAGGGTAGCTGAAGAACTGACTGCTATGGGTTTCCTAAATACCTGCATGAGCACGTTTGTGGCTATGAACACCTCTTTTTGCTGGGGAGAAGCACAGTGCTAGGCCTTATTTGCAATTCTCTGTGAGTTTGTTCCATAGCTGATAAGTTGCCATTTCTGCTCCTGAAAGTGCTGGATCTGAGGCTCTGATGCCGAGATGTTTTGGAACAGCGCGGCGTTGCATAACAGCGCTGTTCTTCCTGTATAGCAGCCCAAGTGTGGGAGTTGCGTTTCCTCAGGATTGATGTCCCCTGGAATATTGGAGGTGGAGATTCCTGTGTACATGGCCAGCGAAGCAGGAGGATGTTTATAAATAAAGTTAGATTTATAAAACAATGGAGCCAAAATAACAAACAACCATTAGATTAACCTAAACTTAAGTGTGCCACTTCTCACATCTGGTTCAGCCATCCCTGCAAGTGCTCTTGGCCAGATACCGCGCACGTCGCGCATCTGTTTTCACTGTGTTGGGACAAACTTTGGGGTCATTGTATTGAACCTGTGGTTTGGTACAGAGCATTGTCACCTGCTGTCCTTAATTCTGTAATACAATTGATGGCTTCTGGCCTCACAAGTGGAAGTTTTGATTTTAAAAGATCTAGAATATTTGGGGAATTGGCGGTAGGTTATACCTTAAGCCAACATCAACGACAACACGTGGTTCCTACGGGGTGTGCTGTCACTGTGGAGTTTGTGCTGCATGTAACAGTTCCATTGAGGCTGCAAATGAGTGCAGTTCCCAGCTCCACCCCTAATTTCTGTATTATACACTAATGACTTCAGGAAACACTGATGAACAATCTTCATATTACATATCACTGCTGATCTTTTTTTTTT
>VXAV01009243.1:486807-505736 GCA_013399715.1 Alectura lathami | reverse complement strand
AGTTTTAGGTTAATGTATGTCATACTCCGTTTCTAATGTTCAAATAAAGCAGATGAAAATTCTTGTTTATTATCTCCTGTGATTGTCCCTGCCTTTTCTGGCACCCTCCTCAGGTCTTGCACAGAGCTCCAGGTAGCTGCGTTTTGTTCTTGCAGGGTTTTCAAAACTCACCCAGTGCCTCACTGAACCTGGAAGTGAAGTGATGCTTTACAAATGTGAAGTGATCATTGCTGTGCATTTGAATGTGTGTGGGAGTTGATAGAGAACATAGCTTGAAAAATGTGTTCGGTGTAAACCTGTTAGTTTTTCAGTGCTCATCAATATAGTACGCTGGCGCTATTTAAACCTACCATTTGTTCTTTTATTAGAATCAGGGGAAGCACGTTTGTTACAAAACATTTTAAAGAGATGCTGCTGGATATTTTTCAAAGCACTTAAATTCCATAGGAAGTTACTGACCATTTGGTCTCAAATTATTCTGAAATCTTACTTTCTGTTTATAATGTGATTGTTGTATCAACTTCCTATTTGGGCATCTATAAGTAACAGGGAAATAGTAACATTTGGTAGGCTAGCTTTCTAAATTTCACCATAAAAACACTAGCCTGTGACAATAATGAGGAGGAAAAAAGTGATTTTTTTTTTTTTTTGGTCTCTTTGTCCTTACTTGGGCTTGGGTGTCTTTTTTATTTTTTAAATTTGGGCAGCTCTCTAGAGAAATGTTGCCACTGTTTGTTGGAATTTTTGTTTTGTTTCTGTTGTTTGAAAACTGTGGATAGCAGCTGTTTCTCAGTTTGGTAATGTTTATGACCTGCATGTTAGTGTGCACGAATGTGCAGCCACGTGTAACGTGTAAGGACAAAATGCCTTCCCATACAGTAGCTTTACTTGAAAGAACAACCACTTAAAACTGCACAGTTGGGAATGGAATGGTTATAACTAGACTCCTGCCTTGTATGAAAGGTGTCCTGCATGCTCTGTAGACCTGAAACAATGGATTAATTTCAGCAGTTAGAATCTGTCTCGTCTGTGAAATGGCTTTGAGCCAAGAATACGAAGGGGAAAGAGGAAAGGAATTCCTGGCCTGCTTAGGAACTGGAGGCAACTCTTGAAAGAAGAAAAACTGTTGTAATTTAATAACAATTGGGCTTTATCATTTCATTGTCTGAAGTGGATTTGTTTGCCAGTTCTGAAGGACAGCATGTTGTTGTCATCTCTTCATCTGTTAACTCAATACTTTGCAAAGAGGGTCGTTGGCCCTTTTCACATCTCCTTAAACATCTGCACTAAACGTTGGAGTATTATTTCTGCAGGCTCCTTACTTCCACTTGTGGCATGCTGTGCTGGTGTGGCCTCACTTGTCAGCTTCTTCCACCAGCAATGCTTCTGGGCCACAGCTGAGGTGTCTGTCACAGATGGGCAGAAGAGAAGTGCATCTTCGGAGATGTAGGTGCCTGAATCTCCAGACAAACCTGTGTGAATATTTTACACCAGTTGCACTAAAGAACAAGGGAAGTACGCTGCCAAGGTTAACCCAAGACTCAGCTAGGAGAAAGGTAACTGCCTTGCTCAGCAAGCTGGTTGAAAGCCAGGCTTCTGTGGCATCAGTTCACCACCTCCAGCCTTTACCATCCCCAGATTCAGGAACCAAATGCAATCATTTGCTTTCATCTTTGATGTCCAAAAGCCAAAGCACTCCCAGTGCTGCTGGGTGCTGTAACATGGGTTGCTTCATCTCACTGCAGGCTGGGGCAGTGACCTCCTAGAGGCAGCTTTGTGGGCAGGATGTCTGTGCATCTCCAAAGCTGAGCTTGCAATCCAGGCTAGTGGCAAAAGGGGTGATTTCAAAACATGCTGAGGATCTTAAGAAAGAAAGGAGACTTTCAGTTCTTGTGATTCCTGGGCTGAAGAGTTTAAAGTTGTGACCACAGCAGTCACTTGTGTAGGATCAGCAGCATTGTTGTATAGAATTCACTGTGCCCAGCAAGGCATTGTGTCAGTGGGAAGAGTGCAAGCAGGGAACTTCTGCTGTTCATGGGGTGGACTAACTACTGACATAAAGTAAATCACTAAGGATTTACTAATAGAATTTAAAAAGTAAGTATGGGAGCAACAAAGAATGTGTAATGAGTCATGTATTTTGTTATTAAATCAGATGTTGTAGACTGGACTGGCTCATAATAGTTCCACAGTGTAATGGTGCACAGGAAATAGTGTGGCCTCCTTTTCCCGGGTGGAAACTGGGCTAAAAAGTGAAATGGTCTGCTTGGGTACCAGGTCAGTGTGATGCTGGAAACAGAATTTGGGCAGCCTCAGTTTCTAGTTTTGCTGTAAGCTGGGAATGTGCTGAACATTGGCAGCTAGATTCAATGTGGCAAGTCATGGCCTCCTTTGTGCTGAAGGCTGAGGTGTGCTGGAACGAGTTCTCTTGTTATTTAGTGTAAGCAGGCTGATGTAAATCATTTAAATTCAGGCGGGACAGAAGGGATTACTGCCCTTCTGTGTACGTTACGTGTCAAGTACACGCAACAGCCACAAGCTGTGTCAGGCACTGTCTTCCATCTAGCCATGCCTCTGTGAGATGTGTGCTGCTGTAGTCCCAGGGAGCTCCAGCTGAGGTGAGAGTATGCACTCCAGGTAATTCACAGAAGTACAACCACCCACCTAATCCATGCTCTTGGAAGTGTTCAGTAGTGAGAGGGGAATGCAGAGAGATGCAAGGAGTACAAGCACGGATTCTAAGTAACGGTTATTCTGGGTTTGTAGAGTGTGATTTTTTTTTATTTTTTTTTAGTTATATATTATACCATGGGTGCCAAAAAAAAAAAAAGTGTATACATTTTAAGTTATCTCATCTATGTATTACTTTTCAAAGTTGCCAGCCACTTACATAACCTCAGACATTTTTTGAAGTACTGGTTTTCCATTCAAGTGACTGCAAGAATTTAAAGGTTCTGATTTATATGTTCTATGTTCCTTACTGTGACTGATTTTTCTGTTAGATGTGTATGCATTTTTTGGCACCCTCTGTATATATAATAAAACATATACATGTATGTGTATAAATTTTCATTCAATATTCAGTCAATATTCAGTCAAGAACTGTGAGTGCTGTCTTCACAGAAGTGCAGGTGGTGGTGGTGAGTGCAGGTCAGGTAGCTAAAGGCAAGAGGTGGGAGCAGAAACCATGTATTATATATATATTTTTATATTTCTTTTGGTGCATTAGCACAATAGTTTCCAACCTGGCTGTGTGAATGTGTTCAGGTGTCTGTTAGCAGCTACTCCAAAAAGCTGAAAGCAAACCAGGTAACTGTCTCTGACTGTCTGTTTCCTAGTCGTTTTTTGGTTCATTCCTCCTGCCTGTTTGCTTCCCCTCTCAAACTGGTCTGAAATTGAATCATGGATGAATTCACATCAAACTACAAAGTGAGTCGAGAGGCTCGTAGTGTGGTCTGCGGGCAAGCAGGGGAAATTTTGTCTTAATCAATGTACAGTTCCCCATCTTGTGAAAGAAAATTAGCTGTGGAGATACAAAAGAACAAAGCAGCCGCACACTGCAGCTCAGAAAACTTTCCATCATTTCTGCTGAATGGGGACTTGGTGTTTGTTGCCTTTTCTATAGAGCAACGCTCCATTTGTTTCAAGGAAGTTGTGAAACTGGAGACTGAGAGGAGTGAGTAGGAAGGCTCATTAGGAGTGATGTTTGTAAGGAGTGGTTCCCAAACTTAACCAGCCTACTCAAAGCAAGAGCAGAAGTCTGCCCTCACTTACATCAAGGTCTTGATTGAGACGTATGGTTCTCCCCGTGAGGGGATTTGCCCTGTGAATGGGAACATGGTGCTTAAAGAGCAGAAGAGCTGAGTCAGGAGTAGTTAGCTGCTGCATCCCAAGGAGGCTTTGGTCTCTTCCTAGTGTCCAAATAATGCATTTTCAAAGCAGTGGGCCAGACATGTATGAGAGAAGAGTTAACTGAGCTGACTTCGTCCAAGTACCTCCCCTCCTGCGTTTCCATTTATTGTAAGATTTCTCCTCTTGTTGCTGATGTTTTTATTGTCTCACAGTGTGAACTGTGCCTGCCTTCCTGGGTTCTGCTTTTGTTATTTTCATGTATTAGCACAATGCGGCAGCATCTGATTTGCAGGCTGAGTGGGACTGTTGGGAGTGCTAACCAGAATGGAGCCAGTGGAAGTGTACTCATTGCTCCTGTGGTTTTGAATGCCAGCATCTGTGTAGTTTTATTTAAAAAAAAAAAAAAAAAAAACCAAATTAAGGGAACCCATTTTCGGGTGGGTGNNNAGACAGCGGATAAGGAAGGGTCCCTGCAGGATGAGCCTGGGATGTTCCTCACAAGTGTCTGCAATGTAATTGCATGTCGGTGCTGTTTGCTATGATCTGAGGATCCAAAGCCTGTGCTTTAAGGGAGCTGAGCTGTGGATCTGGCTATAAACTTCTTCAAGGGGAAACAGAAAATCAGAAAGCAGTGGAGGTCAAGGCCAGAGATTTGCTTCAGGAGTTATAAAGTTATTTTTTCAGTATTATAGGAACATTTGTTTGACATGTAGTTTTTATAAAAACAAATAGTTCCTCCAACATGCTCCTCTATGGCCAATACATGTTTTAAAGTCTCCAACTTTTTTTCTCAAAACATTTTGTTTTGAAAAATCAAGCTCCAAATGTCCTTCCAGTCATGCTGTTGGGACTGCCAGCGTGCTTCATGCTCTGAGGCTTTTCTGTAATTGGTAACTCAGCGAAGTCAGACTTCAACCAGATCAGCAAATAAATGTTACTGCAGAAAGCAGTAACTTCCAAGTGCCCTCAAGGTAGGATGGAGCCAAAGCAATGGTCTGTCACCCAAGGGATTCATTTTGTGTTGCCAGTGTGAGCTGGCCAGACTTCTAGCGGCTGCATTTCTTTTTATATGTGAGAACTACAAAGAGGAAACATCTGGACCATTAAAAAATGTGCTGTTCTAGTTCTTATCTGGCAGGTGTCTCTCTTCCAAGCTCTGCACTGAAGAAACACTGGCTCATCCCTTTGTCTTTTCTTTCCTTTTCCTTTGAGCGACATCTCCTGTTTTCTTTGCATCTGTCCCTCTGGTGGTGCTGCTGTGCTGTTCGTAGCTCATTTCACTCTCTGATTTCATCATAGATTGGGAGGAAGCAGAGAAATCCTTCCAGGCTGGAGCTGTGCCGGGCTCCCCCTTGGGCAGACTTAAAATTAGAAACTACCTTGAATCCCTTGAATTCCTGTACTGTGCTCTGGTGCCAGACCATCATTTTGTCATCCAGGCCAGCATCCAGTTTCTGCTGTTGCTGCCTGTTGTGTGCCCTGGTATAGTGTCCTCAGTGCCACCCATTGGCACTGCATCTAACAACACTTTTTTTTTTTTTTTGCCCTGCTAATTAAGCAGGTCTAAATCGGTGTCCTATGCTGCTCTTCCTTCTTTCTCTCTGGCAGCGCTCCCCTGTCCTCTTCCTGCCTGCTGGCTTGGGCTTCAGCAAGGTGCTTCAGAAAGCTGAACTGAGAGAAACCTAACACAGCCTTCTTCCTCCCTCACACAGCAGGAGGACTTTTTATTTTTTAAATTTTTGCCCCAGTTTAGCTTTCAGCACTAACTGGTGCTGTGCTTAGACATGATGGATGTGGCCTCCTACCCCAGTGGTAAGTGAGCATTGCTCCATGATCAGGGCTTCTGTGCAATGAAATAAACAAAGATGCTATTTGATGCTCCCTCCTTATGCTTTTTTTGTTCTTAGAAATAAGAAATACTGTAACCTCACCTATGCTTAGTACCTATGCTTAGTATGTCCACTGCCTTGCCATTTTGGAAGTAGAACCATTTCTATTTTCAGAGCTGAGCTTCCTGTTTGCTCTCTTTAAGTTTGTCCTTTGCTTAGCACAGTAAAACTCTATATTAAAAAAAAAAAAAAAATCTTAGTTAAACTGGGACAGTTTTACTAAAAACAGTCATGTTTATGTCCGGATATAAACAGCAGCAAATCCTCTTTGAATGAATGTTATAATAAAAATTAAACCTCTCTAAAAGATGTACTTCCATGTTGTCAAAACATGAAAAGGAAATTGAACTGATGTGTTGATGTGGTCACTCTCATCTCAAAGCCTCTATCTACAAGAGGATTTAAAATCAGTTGTGTATGTGGAAAAACTAACCTGAATAGCTATTTAGATTAACGCTGTTCTTCTGCAACAAGCATCCCCTGGCTTAGCTCATCCAGGCTAGAAAACAGCTGTCATATGCCAGAGTAATAGCATGAAGAATTCCTCAGTATTTCATGGCAGTTGTTGTGCTTTAGTATCATAATTTACCTTAGTCCAAAATGACCTTCGGGTGTAGTGATGCCTTTACCTAAAGTATATGTTAGTATCAGCACGGTTTGGACGCTATATACATCTGAAGGTGTTTTCACCAAAGCCTGGACACTCAGCCCTTGACAGTGCATCTTGAAGTACTGGTCTAGACCAGAGCAGGGCTGCTGTCTTGCTGTTACCATGAGCGGTCACTGAAGGTCTGTTTCCATTTCATAATTGCCAAGCATCAGCCAGTCAAGTCTATGGCGTTTGGATAGATTTCTAGAAAGATAAAGAACTTTGGTCCCTGCTATTGCCAGATTAATATGTTTCTTAAAGAAATAATTTCTATAGGATTCTTAGCATGCAGAGATGCTCTTGATAGTGTAGAATAAAATGATACTGCTATAAAATGCCATTAACATGAAATTATTTTATAGCATTTTTCCTCTATTGTATCTATTACTGTTGAATGTTTTATGTTGAGACCTTTTAGTAAAGGATCGATGGTCTTCAAATAGATTTGATAGCATTTTTGAAAATCTTATGTTCTATTTATGTGTCCCTTCCCACTTTCCTCAGAACTTGTATTATTTTCCTTTCTGTAGCTGCTCTTTGTATGTTGGGTCTCTTTTCAGCTACCTGTCATGTGGTTATACTGTTGGTTAATACATTTGGATGCTGTATTACAAAGAAACTTTTTTTTTTTTTGAATAAATGTCTTTCACTGGCTGAAGTTTAGCTCAAAGAACTGCTGAAAATTACAGTTTATTTTTTGGCAGACATAAAGATATTACTGGCTTCTATATAATGCCACTAAAACACATGACTTGCCCTGAGCCTCTTTTAGTCCTCTAACATTAAGATTTAAGACATTTTGCTGGCTTATGCCCTTCCTGTGGACATGCTCTAAATATCTCAACTTTTGTTGCGTGAAAAACCTAATAGCACGAGGGATTGCAGGTTGGCACTCAAATGGCAGCGCTGCAGACACCGAGGGGGGAAGGTGCCTGTCAGGTACGTGCAGCCTTGCATCTCCGTAAGGAAATAGTCCAGCCCCACGGAAAGGCTCCTGGTGTGGGGAGGGCTCAGGGCTGGCGCTGGTCCTGGCCCCAGCGCTGCAGGGCAGTGGGGCGATGGCCAGGGCTTGTCCCGTGGTGGGGGAGCACTGGGTGGGAGAAACGCAATGGGTGCACAGGGAGGGGCACACACGTTGGTGTGTGGAAGCGTCCAGATGGATTCTTACTGCCTTCATTTTTTGTGCCCTCTGGTGGATCTCAGAGCCATGGGACATGTTGCTTTCTTTAATTTGTGCTGAGGCTGGTTGTGAAGCACGGGTGATGTCATTGGTGGCTCTGTTTGAGCAAGGGCGTTCTGCTCTGATTCTCGTACAGGCTATCGCGTATCTGTGCTCTCCAGCTGGGGAGCTCCAGAAGATTTGACTGGGATGCAGGTCAGGACTGCAGTCTCTAGGTACAATTAACCTGCTGGTGAAGCTGGCAGATTTCCTAGGCCTCTGCCAAAACCAGGGAGGTTTTTCCCAGTAGAAGCATAAAGATCAGGAGGGACCAGTGGGCCTGGCCCTCAGCATTCAAGGTTGGTTTCTGGCTGCAGACATCAAGCTGTCCCTTATGCAGAGATCTTAATTCTGTCACAGAGGGTTAAAAGAGTTCCCCAAGATAGCTTTATCCTCCTAATGTGGACAGGCTTGATAATATCTTGGAAATGGGTAACAGAAATAGAACATCATATAAAATGCAGGCAGGCTGTCAGCAATCCTGCCTGAACTGAGATCTCTCAGCCTCTGCATGCTCCTTTCCCTTGTTCTCCACCTGTCTCCCCTTCTGGATAATATTTAACCTTCTCCTAGGGGCAGGCAATAGAAGAAGCAGCTGAATCTCTTCAGGAGAGAAGAGAGAAAGCTGGCGGTAAGCCAGAACTGCTGGGAAGTGGGCAGTGACTGAGGCTGTGAACCTGTAATTATATGCCTCAAATTTTGCAAGCAGTGCTCCAGGAATCATTACGTACGAGTGTGTTTGATAGTGCTGTGGTTTAAGAGAAAAACATCCCCTTGAATTACTCTTTAATTTGGAAGGCAAGAGACTGTCAATTCACATATTAGCTCTTCTGCTCGTAATTGATAATCGGGTACGTTTAACAAACCTGCTGTTGAACTGGGCCTCATGTTTTTAATTCATCAGGTAACTGCTGATTTTCCTTTCAGAAAGGGTAATTGAGAGGCTGCACGAGGTCGCTTCCAGCATGGCGGAGATCAAACCTAGACTGTACTATGGCAGATCCCAGGCTCTGCCACGCAGCCCTTCAGATACAATTTCTCAGTATCAATGTGCTTCACCCCTCTAGGCTGCAGTCCCGCTTTAATCCCCAGGCCATGGAAGCCGGAAATCAGGCTGGCAGTAATTCAGGGACTGTTTGATAGGACTTTGCTCTCATTGATAAATTATTTGAGCAGTAAACAAACTTTTTTCCCTAGATAGTAAAGTTAATAATTAAAAAAACAACAACAAAAACAAGCAAAACCAGATTTTGTGTATTGCCTCAAACATGCAGATACCAGATTTAAGGATTCTTGTGCTTTTTCACACACAAGCTTTCTCCCCATCCTGCCTCAAGGTGGCAACACTATGCGCAGTCCTGAGTTCAGACCAAGGAATCAAATCCTGTTTCACCGGTGCTGCAGTGGAGTTTGATTGACCGGCTACTGGGACTACTCCAGATTTACACTGTATACATTTTTCTTTTTGATTACAAAGCTTTATGGTCTCGAGTTCGTTTTCAGAATCATTATCACATCTGTCACTGTCATTGCTATCAGTGGCTAAGGATGTTTTTAATGGAGCGATGAAATCCAAGCTATCATTCTTGCTGAAATACTGCTCCCAAGTACACAGTAGGCCAGGTGCTGTAATTATTAATAATTCCCTCTGATGGCATAATATAGGCCCTCCATTTTGTTTTAACACAGTTTATTTAGAGTTATTTCTTCAGCGATGAAAATTGTTTTGGAGTGATTTTCTGAAGTGTTGCAAGTTTCTTTGCTGGAATCCTTCTCTCCTGGAAATGAGGCATGTATCTCACAGGCTCCCTTTCGCTCACACACAAATGAACCGCTAATTAGGATGATGAAATTGCTGAGAGGGGTGAAACCTTCCAGTTGGCCGAAGAGAAGATTGTGGATTAATCTGGGTAAAGCTGAAGGCTCGACTAAAACTGCTGTTTAACATTCTGGTGCTAATGAGACTTGTGCGTCTGCCACTCGAGAAGCTGAAAGTACATCCCGTAGTTTTTGTTTGGAGATCCAAAGTGGGGACTCACTAGTAAGACACAAGGCGTTTGCTGCTTCCATCCCCACTGGTGATGCCTGAAACTGCGAACACTCTGCAACCGGTGCCAGGTGTTCAGCGGTTCACAGCACCCAGTTATGCAAGGCAGTTTTTATGGATAGCTTTTGTACATGACCAAAAGCATCTTGAGAGGCATATGGATGTCTGGAGAACTGCGGAGTGTGATTTGGAGAGCTATTTGTCTTGCATGCCCCCTGCTGCCGTATCAAATCAGTTCTTCGTAGATTTTAATGTACTCCTGCTCACATCATCCATGTGAAGGAGGGAAGCACTCTCTCTGTCTCCCTGAGGCAGAGGACTTGCTCAGTGTCACACTGGGCACCAAGTCTGGTTCCAGGTTAGTTCTCTGCTGTCTGTTTGAGCTGCTCAGGACCTGGGGAGGGACTGAAGCTGCTCACCTGTCCTCCAACAACAGCTTCCCTGCAGTTGTTGAGAACTTGCACATTTAAAATAAAGCGAAGGCAAATGTTTTAGGAGCGTTTCTGTGTGTGTGCAGGAAGCCGACGGATAGTGGACGTGATGGATGTGAACACGCAAAAAGGTGTTGAAATGAGCATGTCGCAGTTTGTGAGGTACTATGAGACACCGGAGGCCCAGCGTGAAAAGCTCTACAACGTCATCAGCCTGGAGTTCAGCCACACGAAGCTGGAGAACATCGTCAAGCGTCCCAATGTGGTAAGGGATCCTGCTTATTTTCAGCTTCTTCCAAATTATCAGTTGTGTTGTAAGAACCAAGTCATGGAGCCTGCAGGATGCACACTTGAAACGCAGCGATGTGAAGCGCCTGTAACTCTTGTCCATTTAGGATCTCATTTTTTTACCTAAGCAGAAAGCTGGTTTCCTTGACAGTGGAACTTATTTTACAGGAATTAGGTACCTGATGAGCTCTTAATCATGCAGTTTGTACTGATACGTGGTTAATTTGGATGTATTTAGAGGAAAATGCATTCAAAATTAAATACCTACCTATTGTCTTTTGGTCTTGTGTAATGTTGTGAATACAGCCTAATCCAAAGTAACAAAAGAGCTATTTTTAATGTAGAATATGAAGCTAATTATACATTAAAAAAGCAGTCTCAGTCTGTGACTTGGTGAAGAAGGAAGTAGTGGATTATTTCCAAGGAGGAAGAAATTTAAAGCTATAACCAGGGAGCTTTAATTCCTTTTGTATGGACCCTCTTAATTCACTGGAAAAAATACTCAAGAGACTCCCAAGCAAAGAAGTTGAAAACACATGTATTAAATGCAGACGTTTACACATAATTAAATCAACATAATTACTGCTATGTCAGAATTGGCAGTGTTGGAGGAAGAGGTCTGTATGCATTTCTGAGAGGTGGAGAGAGGGCTCTTGTGACTTTATTACCCAGTGGAGTTACTGTCAGTGAAACTGTGACCTTGTTAAAAAAGGTCATTTCATTTACCACTAAAAAGCACCCATATGTGGGTGAGGATTAGAGCATCAACTCAGTAGTATACAGTGATGCAGTGGAGGAATTGGCCTTAGAGGTTTCACACTGCCTCCTCAGGACACTTGCCAGAGAATTTGGGCATCGCTCCTGGTTGAGCAGAGAACAAAGGGACTTCTCAGAGCAGAATGTGTGCTGCTCGTTCCCTCTGAATCTGCTCCTGGCACTGGATGCTCACGGTGCTGCTGGGTGTGAAACTATAGCTCTGTGATGCTTTGTTTTCAGCCACTTTTCTTCATGTTTCTATGTGCTATTCTAGTTACACCAGCAGTTTTTTCACTGGGGACATCTCTTGTCCCCCAGTCAATATAAACACCATGCTTATGCCTGAACAGGTCAAAAATAGGTTGCAGCTCTAATCACCGATTTATGGGATAAATTCTTCAGAAGGCTTTTGTGTTCTGTTACACACACATTGCAAATTGAATATTAAGCACATATTTAGAAGTTTTTGCTGTCATTTAGACACTAGTAGGCAGTTTGCAAGTGCTCTGGGGAGTTTCTGGTGTTTAGTTGATCCCAGTTCTCCCAAGCACATAATGCTCTGTGAGCTTTTAAAACATCTGGGCAAATTTCCTGGGTGCTCAGGACTGAAAAATGCAATTAGGTAACTGTTACCACATGCAAATGAATATTTCATGGCTGTTTAATACGGCCTGAGCGCAAAGTCGTTTGTAAAAGCAGCAACATTTAGATCTCACTGAAAGAGAGATTTGTACCCTTGTTGGGTACTGAAGTGAGGGGTAGAAGAGAGGGTGCCAGGGGCTGCGAGGAAGTGCAGTGTGAAGTCAGACACTAACCACACACTGCATTTGGAGGAGTGGATCCCTTGAGCGCTGCAGGGCTCTTTCAGCCCACGTAAGGCAGAAATGCTTGATTCATGTTCCCTGTTGTGTAAAGACTGTGGGTTGCAGTATCAGGATGTGGGAATTATTTCAGAATCTGGGCAGTAGCCATCAGTTTTGTTTTCACGTACAACTGTGACAGTCGTGGAATTGGTACTATTTCTACTGGCTGCATCATCTCCCTTTGCCTCTTCTCAAAGTACTGCTCATTATCAACAGTACCTGGCGTAGATGGAGAAGCAGATAAAAGCCAGCCCCAGCCTGCAAGAATGTCATGTGCTAACCACAGCGTTATGAAAACGCTCTGGAGATGGAAGCTGTTGGGTCAGCTCACACAAATAATGTTCTTGTGTGGGCCTTTAAAAGGATGGAGCAGCCAGGGTGCTAGGTGGGGTACTGCCCATGGCAGAACCAGACTTCTCAGCGGGAGGACAAGTAACCAACACACGCCCCGGCTAGGTCTCGCAGCCATTGTAGACCCATCGATGGAGGTTCACCTGCGTAGCACGAGTTTGTGAGCTGGCTCGGGATGTACAGCCACACTGTGGCCAAATGCCGCACTACAGCCTGCCCGGCTGGACTTCCTTCACTGGATTTTCCCACTCTGAAACCTGGCACGTGTGATCACCTTGCTTAACCAGAAGGGAGTGCTATGGGTACTAGCACAGGCCGTCGTTAAACAGGCCAAAGAGTGAGTCACGGGCTTGGCCTTGTGGTGGCTGTGATGAACAGAGCAGTTCATGCTCTGGCACCCAGGGGAGATGTGGTTCAGTGTTCCTGAACAGTCTCCAGTTTCCATCTCCTCTTCATCTTGCCGGCAGTATCTTTCTCCTGCCCATGTTTCCTAAAATTTTGGCTTTTGGACGAGAACTTTGATGAATTTTATTCTGAATTAGAACAATGAAGGAGATGCACGGTAGGCAATAATGTAATTTACTCAAATCAGAATTTGGCCAAAAGAATGGGGTTAATGTTCCTTGAAATGTAACGTATTGAAATAATGTGGTCTCTTTTGTGCTTGTATTTTAATATAAATAGATGCAGTTTCTAGGATACTGGCTATGAAAATGTATTTGAATACACACAGCAGGTGATGCTGCAAGAGAAGGTGCTGCTGTCACTGTTACAGAGTTCTAGCCACCTGGAGGACATCCTACCACATGTTCAGTGACTAACAACTGATTTTTGGGGCTTCCAGGTGGACTTAGTCGACTGGGTGGATAACATGTGGCCGCAGCACTTGAAGGAAAGACAGACAGACGCTACCAATGCTATTTCAGAGATGAAATACCCGAAAGTGAAAAAGTAAGTTTCTTTAAGCCTTTAAAATGCTTTCCTCCTGACCTCCTTGTTTAATTCCTTTTGAACTCAAAAGCTGGTAGGAGAGGAAGGCATTATTTATTTATTTTTTCAGTGAGCAGGAAGGGAGATTGATGTGGTTGACCTGCTTGGGCTGTGTAATACCAATAGACTGCTCCGGCTTTGAAGGAGAACAATTTTGTATTTGAGAGCTTTGTAACGGATGCTTCATGTTCTTAAAGTCTGTGGTTGGGATCTTTAGGAAAGGAATATTCTATTTTTTTTTTCTATACATGGATTTTAAATTTCTCAACACATTTTATTTTAATATTTTAAATTGAGAAATAATCTATAGCTTGAATACATTTTTGATCAATTCCCTTTGAAAAATGCCTTTTTATTTCTCATTTCTGAGCAACAGTTTTGAAAATGGCAGGCTATCTCTGATCTTAAATGATAATAATGTGAGAGTGGTCAAATGCTATGACAAGCTTTATAGTGAGCTGGCTGATGCCCCATGCCTCTCAGTGTTCAAGAGCCATTTGGATGATGCCCTCAGTGATATGCTTTAACTTTTGGTTAGCCCTGAAGTGGTCAGGGAGTTGGACTTAGTGATCTGTGTAGGTCCTTTCCACCTGAACTATTCTCTAGAGGTGCTACCCAAAAAATCACTTCAAAGGATACAGATATTATCCAATTGATGCAGTGTCATCAAAGCCCTTCTGTGGGCTGCGTTCAGATCCTTCCCAGGTTCCAAACTACTGTTTGTTGAGAAGTTGTTAGCTGATAGATGTTCTGTGAAATGAGCTTGCAGTCCATCTTTAACAGATGTGGGTCTCCCCCCAAACTTTGTCACTGCTATTCACGGAAGTTTGCTTTTCTGTTGATGCTTTCAAGTACTGGGCTGACTGCATAGATGGTGTTTCAGGTTGCAGAGGACCCACTCAGAGCAGGTTCGATGAAGGTCACAGGGAGTATGTCCTGCTCCTGCCTATCTCTGCTGTAGTCTTTGGACAGGTTGTGAGAGTATAACCTCACCTCGCTGTTCCTTCTGTTTGACCTTCTGTTGAAAGTCTTCCTTGAAGTTATGATTTTTTTTAATTTTATTTATTTTTCCCTAATGTTTGGTGTAAAGATTGGAAAAATAATCTGCTCCTAAAGGCCTGAAAATATGCATTGTAAGTTTCATAGGAATGAACAACCGAGATAGGGGTTACTGTTAGTAATGTAACAACTGTTGACTTGTGTGGCCGATGGACAGGCTATAATCCTGGAAGCCCTAAGCTGACTTCACTGCTGTTTCTGTTTTAGAGGCATTTTCTATTGGCCAGACCTAATGCTGGCAGCATCTCGGGCTCTGTTGTTGAACCGACTTCTAGCATTTCGCAAATCACTTAGAACTGTTTCCAAACTGTAATGTCTAAAATAGATTGATACTAACATACACAAAGGAGAGTGCAGTCACAAAGCGATACACAGCATTTAGTCTCTTATTCTGTAAATAATAAATGTTCTGGACGGTGCGGGTCTCCATAATAGAAGGGGCTCTGTGGCACGTATCGTGGGGAAGCCCTGTCTTGTGATGTGCTCAGCACCACTGATTTTGGTGGAAGTTGAAGATGCTCTGTTATACCCTATCCTGAAAATGTAAACTGCTTGTAAGGGTAATCAGATATGGATAGGAGTGCCAAATTACACGCGAGCATTTGGAAATGTTCTAAGTGACCTGCCTAAGGTCACGCCATCAGTCAGTGTCAGAGCAGAAAATAGAACCCAGGCGACTTGCTGCCCAAGTGGTTGGTCTACTAAATAACATGTTTTATAAGGCTAAAACTAAGAAAGAGAATCATGATTCAGGGCCTCAGGATTCCTGAACTGTACAAGGTATAAAGTAAGGAAAACTGGCCATTTCCTAGAGAAGGAACACTCCAGATGCTGGGGAAAAAAAAATGCAACAAGTAAACAAAACAAGGCAGAGATGATCCTAAAGGATAAGGTAACAACATGACTAACAGAATTTAGCAGAAAAAGCAGAGTGTATTCTTGCAGTTCACTACTTGCATTATGAAATGCCAGATGGTAGGTTTCAAAGAGGGATTTTAGAGAAGTAGCAATTCAACAGATTTTGACATGGAGCTTTTCCCATGTGTAGGGGGTGGCCTGGTAGAAAGAAAAGGATGCCTGATGAAGAAGCACACAAACGCTGAGGTTGCTGTCACTAGGCAAAGTGAAGGTGGAGGTTGACAGCTTGATAAACTAGTAGATATGATAGGTAGAGGGAAGCTAAACAGTGGAAGACTAAGTGCCTGAAATGTGAAAACAGAGTTTGTTGTGGGGAAAAGGAGTTCCTGTGCGTGCGGGTTAAAGGCAAGTGTGATGTGGCTGGAGTGAGAGTGGAAGAGGATGAGCTAGTGGGCATCACCTAACATAAAGGCTAGAGAAAGCTGATGTACAGCACTGGTGGCAAAGCTGTCTTGTTGGTCTGAAGAAGCAGCAAAGATAAAATGAAGAACAAATATTGATGGTCTTGGAGCACAAGAGAAGCTGTCCCGGATAACGACAAAGCTCCATGGTGGCCAGTATCCTGTCTGCTGTTGCCTGCTGTCACAGCTGCTCTGAGAGGAGTGCGAAAACAGCATGAGCATAAAATGATGCAGCCCCTTAATAGACTTCTGCACTTCCACTGTAAGCAGTTCAGGCAGGGACTTCCTGAGGTGGAAGTGGTTTCTGTGTGCTTAGTGATTCTCGAGAGACTTCTCTTCCATGAACTTGTCCAGTTTAAATATGAACTCCTCTAGAGATTAGCTTTCTCCATCTGTGGAAATTCAGATTGACCCTTTTCTGTACAGATACCAGTCCCAGCTATTGCTGTGAGTACCCAGAGGGCACGAGCCCTTATTAAAGAGATTGTGTTCAATCATGGAGCTAAATGTCAGTGCTGTCACTTGTTTCATGTGGCCTGTGCTTTTCTGTGAATCGACAATATTCATACTCTTTAATGCTGACTGTTGTTGCTCAGAAATGGGTTGTTTCATTTCATTCTTGTTTTTAGCGTTCTCGTAATACTAAGAGTTTGCAGTATGCGATACCCACCATTAACGTGTTCCCTACAAACAAAAAGCACTCCAGCGAGCGCGTTGCGGTTTTGCAGACACAGATGGCATTACCAGACACAAATGTCTGTCTTGGCTCCTGCACATTGAGTTCCGTGCTGGGAGTGAAGTTAGAGAACGCTCCATCTGCTGCGCTGCTTCGGTTACTAGGAGCACTACACGTGCTGGAGACCGCCCTGGCTTTCACTTGGACTTGCACCATTAACTTTAGAAAAAATTAAAAATAATTAAAAAAAAAAAATCAGGGTAATGAGGTTATTCCGTCTGTAAGTAAATGGCTACTTTCCTAATAAGAGCCTTGGAGGACTGAATTAAGTGGGGAGACAGTTTATGTCAAAAAAAAAAAAAGGTAAAACTTCACAATCACTACCTCTTAAGCAGTAAGGCAACGTGAGAAATAAGGGGCTGGGCAGCTGAGATGGTGGTGTGACAAAATTCAAACTGATGTAAGTTGGCATTGCCCCTGAAAAAACAGCCCTGTGCCCACACTGTCCCATCCTTATTGCTAGAACATGCCGTTGTGCAGCTGCAAAGTAAACTGGCCTGGGGACTGGTCTGGCTGAAAACCGACTCCGAAATAAAGAAGAAAAATGGGTTACTCTTCAGGCTGCCCCGGCCACCACATGGCTGCATCAGGGCTTGTGCCAACTGAAGGGCAGTGTGGGAGTGTGAAAAGCCCTGCTGCAGCTTGCACAAGGTACAGGTCAGTGCGATGCTGGGAGAGCAGACAGCAGCTCGCTGATCATGGAGCCTGTTTGCAAAGCAGTGGCAGCAAAATAGCAACTGTGCCAGGACACCATGCCCATAGAAACAGTGACAGGCATTTCTAAAATAAAGTTCTCACTGTGGAACAAACAGGGATGAAGCCTCAGTCACTGCAGCACCCTTTAGCCTTCAAAATTCCTTCTATTAGTTAGAACACCTACACACTGCTATAGTAGGTCTCTAATATCGCTGCTTCAGTTAAGAATGGGGTATTTTACATGAAACGCTGACCTGCTCTCAGAGGGTGCTGCTCTGATACTCACCCGTTCTTCCCTCTGCGAGGCAGTTATTCAGCCATCCACCCCTTTCTATTCATTCCTTTACTGCGCAGGGATGGATTTAAGCAGATGCTAAAATGCTCTGCGGAGCTGTGGTCTAATTACAAGCTGAGGGTGTGCCTCTGGAGACAGAAATTGCCCTTTGAATTGAGGGAGCTCACAGGTCCCGCAACGCAACCTGGTGCTGTTTAATGCATGTGCGATGCTTGCATGCGATGCTTGTATGTTGTGTGTCATTTGTGAATTGCTTTGGATACAAAACCGCCCCGCAGATATAATTAAGCACAAGAAAATTAGACCAGTAAGCATGAGTTCTCATTCAAACTTTTTAAGCTAGCAAGGTAAATAAAATTTAATGCATCAATTTGAAGACATTAGCCTTGAATCCTCCCTTGTATACAGCTTGGAGGACTTGAAGCGTCACGCATGCAACTGAAACAAATGCTGGCGTTCAGAATTGCTTGTGGTGAAGCTGAAGCTGAGCAGCCATGTCACAAAGATGGAAAAATGAGCTGCATCTGCAGACACCAGCATGCTGCTCCAGCTCCACACGCTCACAGGGCAGACAGGCCAGGTTGCGGCACATTGGCAGGTTGGTTCGTTTCGTCGTGGCCACCTCTGCCTTCTCAGAAATTTAAGCTTCCAATTAAAAAAGAGGCCTCTGGGTTCTTCAAGTCCGAAGGTAACCTCTCCAGTATTAGCTGCGCGCGAGCTGTAGCAGTGAGGTTTGCAGACAGCCTGTAATGGTAGCTGGGTGCAGTTCTGCTCTTCCTCTCTGTGGGCTGTTGGTGCCAAAATCCGATGGCTGGAATGTAAATAATGCGTTCCCTGTGAGGTCCCCACAGGCAGTGGGAGGCACGCTGGGACTGGGGCCCACCAGCACCTTGGTGCCTCGGGTGGGAGCAGGGCGAGGGTGGGACGAGGTTGGTGTCACTGCTCGCTTTGGTGTCAGTGTGATCTGTACCTGTCCCTTATTGTTGCTTTGCAAAACCTCTGGTGCAAACTGAGGCCGTTCTCTTATCCGCTGTGTTGTTTTTGTCTGGCTGACTCAGATTGTAACCCCCTCAGGGCAGGAACCAGGTCTTTTATGTGCTTTTGAAGTGCCTGCTACACGCACCGTGTTTAATGATTAGTTACTATTTGGTCTTGAGAGGTGCCGTTCGGCTCCTGCCTCAGCCTGGAAGAGCCGCTCTCCTCAGGGCAGGGATCGGGAGGGTGGGCTTCGCTGGGCCTGTGGCGGGGCAGAGCTGGTCCTGTGGCTGCAGGTGGGTGCTCGTGACCTCCCTACCTGCAGGCTGGGCAGGAGGTTCCCAGTCCATGAGGGAAAGCTGGGTCACCCTGCGTGTGGAAAGCCCGGGGCTGCTTCCATGAGGGGAAGCCGGGGCCCCTCCGTGAGAGAACCCGGGGCCCTCGGGCCTCCCTGCAGAGGGGAGGCCGGGCCCTTCCTGCGGGAAGCCCCTGGGCCGCCGCTTGCAGGCGGGGT
>VXAV01009243.1:436317-486550 GCA_013399715.1 Alectura lathami | reverse complement strand
GGGAGCCTCGCGGCTCCTCCGCCGCCCCGGAGCGGGGCCTGCGCCTTCTCCCCCGCTTTGGCACTCGCTGCTGGCTCATGGGTTTGTGGTATTCGGTTTCAGGCTTAGGGATTTCAACCAGCCGGCGCTGCTCCTGGGAGGAAGGAAGAGTGAGCTATACTTTTCTCATTGGCCCGAACAAAAAACAGAAGCCTCTGCTGGGGTTTGGGAGTGGTTTATGGGCTGAGCTCAGTGGCAGGGGAGCCCTTGCAATGCCAGAGGGAATAGAGCCGTATGGTGCGCTGTACCTAATGCGAGAGAAAAGGAGCTAAGCTCAGGGTAATGCTGCCTGCGTGCGCTCACGCGTCTCCCCCGAGTCGATGTGCATGTGCGTTGCGTTTCCCAGCCTGCGCGCGTGCCTGCGCCCGCGCGCGTTTGCATCCTGGCGTGTCTGTCGTTGTCTTTGTTTCTCTGTTTGCTTGCGGGTTCCCAGCGATGCGTGGCGAGCGCATTGTGGGCTTGCCTGCCAGCGTGGTGTTGGCGCTCGCGTACGGAGCGGTGGCTCCGCGTTGTTTCTGCCTCCCCAGCGCCTTGTGTTTGCTGAGAGGTTTGTCTTCCTTCGGATCACCTCCCTCGCTCTTTTTGGGGATCTCTGTGCTTGCTCTTCCCTGCGAGTTTGCTGGTTACTCCATGTTTCTTCGCATCCTCCTGCTTACAAATTTCCCCAGCTCTTGGGGGGAAGGTCCCCTTTCCCCCCACACTACAGATCCATCCTCCAAAATAACAGTGCATTGACCTGAGCAATTCCAGGCTGCCGGAGTATGAAACAAACTCTGGTGGGGAAGAGAAGCTTCCCTGCAAGAGATTACAAGAGGGTTTAAAACCCTTGCTGGTGCTATGCAGGGAGTCGCAGGAGAACGTGCAGGGGTTGGATGTGGCAGTGGCTGAGAGGAAAATTGAAGCTGGGGCATCCTTTGCGTCACCTGCGCTTTCAGGGCGTAACTCTGAGGTTGTCTCCCCGCGCGCTGCTTGGCATCATGCTCCCTGCGTTACCTGCTGTGGCCCAGCTGCACCCTGGAGGCAGGCAGCGCCTGCCTCTCTTTCAACATGGATGCTGCGTGATGGCTCTCCTTTTATCGTTATTATTTTTGCGGGCGTGCGTGGTAAGGAAAAACCCAAAAAGTTGATCCGCGCTCCACGTTCGCAGCTGTTGGAGCAGCGGCGTGGGGCTGCGCGGGGCCATGTGACTGCGGCGCGTTGGAAGAGGAAGCCGCAGAGGTCAACGCAAAGGCATTGTGCCAGGCGCTGGCGGCGGGCTGCCCGGCCCCTCCGCGGCCATGGGGCTGGACAAAAGCAGCCCCGTGGGGTGAGCAGCAGGAGTTGGATGGAAATTAAGCGTGGAATGGCTTGTTTGTGGATGGAAGGAAAAATGGTGGTTGGTTAATTCTGAAATGTGTTGTAGGTTTTTGTTAAGTACCATTAGTGCGGCTCACGAAAACCACTTTATTGGAGTGGAAATTGCATTTAGAAGGGTTGCAGGGACTCAGAGGGAAACGGATAAAAATAGAGTTGTGGTTATCTCTGCCTTGGTGTTTTCTCACATAAGTAAATCTTAAACCCCTCGGTTTGACAGGGGATTAATCCTGTTGTTTCCTATCTGAATGCAAACAGATCGTTGCATATTCCGAGCTGGAGGGCTTCAACAGCTTCAAGTTTGTTGCTGACTGTTGCGGGCTAACAGCTGGCCCACGGAGGCGCCTGGGCCCTGTGAGGGAGCCTCGGTGCCCACGGGTCCCCACAGGTAGCTTGGCCTTAGTGATGTTTTGTTAACGTGGTGTGTTTTACATCTGGCCTTGTGCAAAACAAAGATAATCAATGCCATCAGGGTTTGAGTTTTTACTTAAACATGACGCTGCCCACAAACTGAGAATTTCTGTGTTTTTTTTTTTGTTGTTGTTGTTAGCAATTATTCAGTCTGTGACTTTCTGTAGTTTGGCTTGAAGAAAGGCGACTTCCTTTCTGTGCTTCTTTTTGTTGTTTTTAATTTCTGCCTGACTTGTAATCAACAACATCTTGGTGGGGGAAAAAAACATGAAAGGAGGAATTAAAAAAAAAAACAACATTTGGGAGGGAAGGACTCGTATTTTGAAATGGAGCATATTGAGAGTCTAGACAGCTCCTTGGCTAGCTTTTTTTTTTTTTTTTTTTTTCCTCTAAGCATCCCAAATACCCCAGGGGCAGAAGCTCTCCCCCCCGCTCCCGAAGGCGCGGCCGCCGTGAGGGGAGCCCGAGCTCCCGCCCGCCGCCCTGAGGGGAGCCGCCATGGCGGGCGGCGCGGGNCGGCGGTTGCTAGGCAGCGGCTCCGGGGCCCGAGGGGCGCTCTGATTGGCCGGCCGGCCGCAGCCAATCGGCGCGCCGGACGTTGCACGCCGCCTGCATACTGCTGAGGCTCTCGCCACCTGGATGTGCCGAGGGAAAGGCACGGTGCCGTGAAACCTTTTTTTCTTTCTTCCTTTTTTTTTTTTTTTTTTGTTTCCCTCGCCGACCCCCCTTCTGGTACCGTTTCCGTAACCAAAAATAATAATCATAATAATAAATCCCCTAAAAACAAAAACCAAACCAAATAACAAAAAAAAAAAAAAACAGGCCATGAAACGGAGACCGGAACAAGGAAAAGAGGTTAGTGGGTTAAGCGGTGTGTGTTTCCTGCGTTCGCAGGGTGCCTGCAGCTCGGCCATTAGTTACAGATGGTGGCTGCAGGCTGCGGGTGCGGGCGGGATGCGCTCTTGTCTGTTTTTCCAGCCATGTCGGCGTTAAGCCGCTGGAAAATCTGCATCGAGGCGGCATAAAAACAGCGGGTTGGACACCCAGCGATGCTGCCAGCCGCTGCCTTTATGCGTTTTGATGCTGGAATGCCTGGAAATGTGAACAAAAAGGAGTTAGCTTGCCAGGCGAGGTTCCTGCCCCCCCGCTGCTTGCAGGAATGGCATTAGTGGCAAGCAGGTGATGAGCGCTCAGGAGCATTTGTGGGCGGATGAGATCTCTCAAAACTTGGAGGAGATTTGTGTACAACTCGCGGTGAAGGTTATGTCTGAGCGGTGAAGGAGAGAGCGAACGGATCGCCCGGGGACAGGCAGCCGCGCGGGGATGTTTCTGACCAGCACAACTTCTGTCGTTCTTCCATTCCTTGACTCTGAAAGCTTGCTTTCTAGTTGTATGAGCAGCAGCCTCAAACTTGGAGATGCACATTTTTCAATTAGAACCCAATTATAGTTACTTCATGAGACAAAAAAAAAAAAAAAAAAAGTGTAATATAAATGCAAAACCTTGATTGGATGGAAACAGCATTGCACTTGCAATACTCTGCAAATTAAGACATCAGGAATACTGTTTCAGACTGATTCATTTTTGTCCTTCCTTCTGCTTTCAGGTACTGTTTGATGAGTGTGAAAGGATGCTTCACTGATTTCCATATTGATTTTGGTGGCACTTCCGTATGGTATCACGTTTTCCGTGGGGGGAAGGTAGGTGAACCTTGCTTGATATTTGTTTTTATTCCTCCGTGCCTCTTATGGAGGGAGGGGGTTGCTTGCTTCTATTTTTTTTTTTTTTTTACTGTTTTTTTTTCCTAGTCAGTTATCAGTCTATTTCAGTTACCTTTGCTGATGTACATGCAGCTTGCAGAACTAGAGGGACACCATTCAGCTTTATGAAACAAGCAAGTGATTTATATGAGGTGTCTAACGTGTGTGGTGGAGGTGGCTTTCTGTGTGTTACTGCTGCGTGGTTAGAAGTGTCTGTCATGCAGTGAGTCCACAGCTGTGTGTACCCTTGTTGGGTCACAGTGCCCTCGTAAGTCTCATTCTGTAGCTAGAGCTTCTCAGTTGCTTGTCAGAGATTCCGTGTTCCTTTAGTGTGCACACTGTACCTGAGCTGAAATAATGCAGGATACAGGAATGTTAAAACGTACAGCCTGTGTGGCTACACTCACATCTTTACTGCTTTATGTTGCTTTTCCTAATGGCAGTGTGGATAGTGTAAGGCGGGCACTGATACGAATAGAGCAGATTGATCATCTCTGTGGTACAGGCACTGTTCCTCTCTGTGTACGCTGAAGTTGTACTATACCAACGTGATGTTTTGAACTGAAAGTAAATGTGCAGGCATCTTTTGAATATGATGTTTGATGGAGGAGAGGTGACAGCTGATAGTTTCCTTGCCACTTCCAGCACATAACTGCTGCTGCTCTCTGCTCTGGACCTCTGTGTACCATACCTGGACAACGTGTTTTGTGCAGAAAGCAGGCGTGGTGCTCTGCGTTCGTTCCTCTTACACATGATAAACTTCTTGGGATGTCTCAGCTATGTATTTTTGTTGACTATCCGTAACAGTTAAATCTTTGCTTTATTTTTAGATCTTCTGGCTGATTCCGCCTACTCTGCAGAATCTAGAACTTTATGAAGAATGGGTTCTCTCAGGAAAGCAAAGTGATATCTTCCTGGGAGACAGAGTGGAACGATGCCAAAGAATTGAACTGAAACAAGGCTATACGTTCTTCATTCCTTCAGGTATCACTTGCTAACTGTTTTTGGCATCACTGGGATTGTTGTGCTTGGCTAGCAGTTCTCTTTAAAATAATTTTTTGCATCTGAAGCCCATGCTGGCCTCTTTGTTCGCTGTGGCAAAGGAAAGGCGAGGGTCTGAATGCACTGAACTTCCCAGGAATTGTCCCATTCAGACTGAGGAGGGATATGCAGTGAGGCCCTGGGTCTCTGGAGCTGTGAGTCCAGCCACCTCTCATCAGAGTCACTGTGACTATTGTTACTGCTGTTTGCTTTCCTGGAAAAGTACTTTTCTGTTTTTCTTACTCTGAGATGAAACTTGTTAAATATATTCAGTGACCAGAGTTGTCGTCTCTTCTGGCAAGTTTCACCTGCAGTTTGGTAACCTACTGCTTTGCCTCTGTCTGATGTGGATTAATTCCCTGGTAGAGCCCAGTGGAGATTCCAGTACGTGGAAGAGCAGGTGTTATGCTCCGTCAAGGTTGCTTTGTGGGAAAGGAACTTTATTTTATTGTCATAATTCTTCAGGACTTCTGCGGATGGAGGTTGTGCTGCGTGTGGAATCCTGCCAGTAGCCCAGCCATACTGTGTTTTCACACTGCTGCCCACCTCAGTGGCTGCATTGCATGATTCAGGCTCCTCTTGCAAAGCAACCAAATAGTTGCTGCTTTGAAGGCTGGTGGCTTCAGGCCTTTATTCTGCTGCCTAAAATGGATTAAGGATGGCGCAATCTGTAACGCTCTTCATTTCAAATGATATCAGGCTTTGCTCTCTGTGACTATTATGGGACTGCAAGTTTCTTGGTAATGATAGAGGCATTGCCTCTGTCTGGCGGATCTTACCAGGGAAATAAATATTGATAGCCTTCCTACATGACAGAAGGACTGCTTGGTGGTTCTTCAGCTTCTGGAATTGCTCTGTGGAGATAAGATTATTACAATTTTTGAATCTTGGAGACAGACAGAATGCAGGTCATGAGAAGACATCAGTAATGTTCTTGCTAACTAGGGAACATTAGCAGTATCTGCTGGAGGCTGCAAATTTGCACATTTGGTAAGTATTTGGGCAGAATCAGCCTTGAGAGGTGGCAGGCAGAATAACCCGGATGGTGGAGGAGTTAATCCATTAAAGGAATTAGGTCTTCCCTTGAAACAGGTCAGAATGTGCTGTTACTGTTTGAACTGGGTGTTTGAGTGTGCCTGTGCTGTTTGCTTAGATCCCGTTACTGCATCTTTGTATTTATCTTCATTCCCCTGTGAGCAGCCTCCTATGAATAAGACTTTGTGTGTTTGTTCAGTTGTGCTCAGCAATTGGAGTACAGCAAGTTGGGGGAAATTATGGGAGACACAACTGTAGCATGGTGACTGAAGTGAAGTGGTTCCATGTTTTTTTTTGGTTTTGGCTGCCGCTTCTGTTTTATTAGGAAGGCCCAAAGTACAGGCATGCCAATTCCTCATGGCCCCATGCCGTGTTTGAAAGGCATATATCAAGAATTTTGACTTGGATTCCAGGGGTTTTTGTTCTGCTTTGTTTGGTTGGAAACCTTCGTAAATCTTCCAGTGAAGTGAAAGGACAGTATTTCCACATTTGTTTTAAGAGGATGGAAATGCCTAGTTAAAAGCGGCTGCAGGTCAGCAAATTGAGCATAGCCTTGTAAAAGAGGTCAGTTCCTATGACCTCTTTGCTCTGGTTTGTGAGAGTATCACGCTAGCTGAAGTTCGTGTTTTGTATGTACTTAGGAGCTGTTCTTAGTGCTTGGGCTCTGGTAATGGGTGCCTGTAAAGCTACAGAGCGTCCCGCACTTTCAGCTGAGCCTGATAAACTCTTAACCAGCCTCAACTCATGCTCCTTGACAGGTCTGCTCTCAGGAAGTGTGGAGTGATACAGCTGACGCTCAGCTGGATTGTGAATGGGGAACGCTTGAGGGAAGGGCCTTTTGCATAAAATACCCTGCCGTGCTCTTGTTTTCGAGTCATTTTTGGGGGTGGTCCTAGCAATGCTATTATATCATCACAGCGTAAAGGGTGAAGTAGGTAGAGAAGACCGTAACAAGATGCATGGGGGAGTTAGGTCATAGGCTTGTGGGAGATGGAAGGTTTCTTTGAGAATCTGGGATCAGCAGTAGATCCAGTAAATCCCTGAGACTACAAAGCACTTGCGCAAGAATGGGAGTTATTCTTTCAGAAGGCATGATTATGTGCTCACCAGGGCCTCAGGGTATTTTCCTCTGCATCACTGCCTTCATCTTTCCAGGATTAGGTTTAAACCAGTTAATTTCCACCTATGCTTCTAACCCTGGAAAGCACCGAGAGGCACAATCACAGCTGTGGAATCAGGGAGAAAATGAGTGAAGTGCTATCAGCGTAGTGGGCTGTCTGGGTCAAAGTGCATCCTACAGTGTGGGCTGTGTGGGAAGTAAGTGTGGGGAAGTAAGCTGGGGTTCTGAGGGAGGCTGTGTCTGGAGCCCTGCCGGACCCAAGCCGCACGCTTTGTGGCCCCATAGGACTTCTCCGAACAGGTGATGCACTGTTACAAGTTCTCACCTCCCACTTTACCAGTTCCCACTGATGAGTCAAGGATGATCAACTCTGGTAAAGTCTGCAGTAAAGTGATAATTTAACTAGGAACCTGGCCTTTTCCATTAGTCTAGCCTGATCTGATGTCAGCGTTTAATTGTTGGGTGGGAAGTATACCGCTTCATGACAGGCTGAGGTCTATAGCTAGGTTCATGTTCAAGGTGTGAGAACAGCTGAGGGCTCAAGAGGAGGAGGAAGCCAGAGTAACTACCAGTGTCAGCAAAGGAATTTTTTTTTTCTGTAGAAATCTGACTGATGTTTTGCCAGGATGGGAAATAACTTGTCCTTATGCATGAAGACATTACTGAAGAATGCTGTGGCCCTAGGGTGTTAGCAGCGTGTGTGTTATCACAAGCAGTATTTAGTCTTCCACGTGATGAAATCTGGTGAGGGTAACAGATCTTGCTGTGACGTAGTGGACAGTGGATGCTGCATGCGTGATCCATCTGCGAAACAGAAGGGAAATTCTTTACAGAGTGTGCTTCTCCCTTCAGTTATGGACTGTGGTGATCTCAAAGAGGGAAAGCATGATCTCAGTATACAGCTGTTGTCTCAGCAGGGACACACAAAAATGTTATCACTCGCAATCAGATCTAGAGCTTGTCCACTGTTGTTTGTGCTGTTAGCTGTACAGTGAGTGTGTTCAGTGACGGCCTGCACTGAGGATGTGCAGAGCAAAGGGCTTGGAGTGCGCTGTGGTGCTGGCTGTGGAGAAAGCACTCAGGTGGTTCTGATCACTGTGTCAGGGACAGACCGAGCTGGAGTTTGGGCAGCACCCCTCAGATTTCTGCCACTCGGGGTTACTGTAGGCACTTGTCTCTGGCGTGTATGCAGCCGCTTGTTCTCGGTTATGTCCCAATTGATCCCCTGCAGCCTGCTGGAAATGTGTTGCTCGCTAGGTCAGTGCAGGTGTGTTACCAGTTCGTGCATATCTTGAGTGCTTGTCCCTTCATTTTGAATCTAAATATTTTTATCCTTTTACATCACTGTGTAACTTCACTGGACCCTGTTCTCTCTCCCCTTCTTGCCCTTCACCTGCTATTCCAGTCTTTCTGCCCTGTAAACCATCTTCTTCTTCTTTCCTTGTCCTTTTTTTTTTTTTTTTCTGTAGTGTGCTTTATGCACGGAATTCCCTTCTCATCTTGATTCCCTGACCACCACATTCGTTCTTCTTGTGTACTTCTAAACTTCACTGTTGCTGCCTAAACCCAAGCTCAAAATTAAGCATGCACAAAATGAAAAATACATCCTTTTTCAATCCATGTGCTGTGCTCTTTTGAGTCTCTTGGTCTTGCTTTGTCATTTTGGTTATAAGTGATGGGGTTCTGACAGGGATATTGTCCCTATCCTCCTTCCCTGTTGTCCTCTGCAAACAAGATCTTGCAGTAGCATGAAATATACCAAGTTTATTTGTGTTTTTCTCAATTTCCTCTGAGACCTTGCTTTGGAAAAGTGACCTTTTCTTGTGTGTGTGTGTGTATGCTTGGTGTAAATGCTTGTACCTGCAATTCAGGAGTGTTTGCACATGCAAAACTGGGATGTGTGCAAGCAGGCCAGCTCCTAGTCTTGTGGAAAATCTGTCTCACAGTATTTGTTGCTAATACTCTGAAGTAAGAGTGTAACAGTTGTGCTGTGAGAAGGTGAGCTCCAGCTGGTTCTGATTGTTTCGAATACTGCTGTCTGCTTGAATATGGATAAACTTTTCTTTTTGTGAAGCTCAGTCTCACTGACCTTGTCTATTTAAATTTGACAGTAGTGGTCCGAGGAAGAGACCAATACATGGTCCATCAAGTAATGGTCCAAGAAGTCACTGGCATTTTTATTTTCCGAGAATTGAGTAATGTGCTGCCATTAGATAGTGTAGAAGGCTTCTGCAGTGCTGATTTACTCGGGTGTCCCATGATCCAAATCCAGGTGAGGTAGCTTGCTGTCAGCTGGCCTGGCGTTCCTTTCTGCCCGCTCTTCAAACCCCTCGCTGGCCTTGCTGCACTCTGTTCTTACAGAGGCTGTTTCACCTTGGAGCTGGCAGTCCTCCACGGAGCAGTAAGCGGTTTGTTTTGCTTTATTTTTTGTGTTCTTTATAGTGCGCGGCAGGGCCTTGCACGTGGAAAGATGCTATTAAAATCTCTTAATTTCTTGAGAGATGAAAAATGAGCCACAGTCTGACTAAATATTCTCCTTGTTCTGTCATGATCGTTATGGTAACTTGAGAGTGCTTCAAACTTCTGGTTTTCAGTCAAATGCAGAAATAATGGCTTTTCTTGGATGGATGTTTTTTTGGAAGGGAAAATGGACAGAAAGGGATGTTCTGTGCTAGATTCTGGGCAGCGATAAGCTGGGATTCAGAGTGCTTCAGATACTGATCAGTGGATATCAGCAAGATTCTGCCTGTTACGAGTGTGCGGTCCTGGGCTGCCTCTGCTGTGCCAGCCAGTATTTGATGAATTACCCTGTAATGGGGCCAGAAGGTAGCATATAGTCCTTCTGTCAGGGAGGATGACAGGCTATTAAAATCTGACTGGTAAATTTTTTTGCAGGGAGTTGTGCTAGGGCTGCATAGCTGCCTGGCTATTTTCGGTTGCTGTTCGCTTTTTCCATTTCATGAGCTTCCACTGACATTAATGGAAGCTCCATGCGTGGAACCTTCAGGGACCAAGCGATGAAGATCAGTGGAGAGCATCAGAGAGGAGAATTTTTTTGCCTCGAGTGTCTGCTTTCAGATAGAAGGTGACAGCATAGTGTTGAATTTTAGTTCTGTTCCTCTCAGTCCTCTGCCTGATCCTTATCACATTATGTAAGATGGAGAACTGCTGTGTTCCTTAAATTGCTGGGGACAAAATTCTTGAGCTTTTACTCTTAAAATGTAAACATGGTATTTCTTAGATGCACTTGGTTGTGGACACTATTATGACACAAACATTCTTCTTTAGATTTGAGAGAAATTATGGCTCCCTTCCTGGCAGTGTCCACTGTAAGGTCATCTCCTCAGTCACTTTTGATTTCTTTATTTTTGAGGCAGTTGTATTTCAGCTTTTCCAGACCAAGTATGTATGCTTTCTGTATCACAAAGCAAGATACCTGCTCAGGTACTATTGGAAACAGGTGCACCGTGAGTTTGGCTTGGAGTTTGTAGTCTATTTGCCCCACAGCTTTAGAAGTTAATATTCTTTTTTATTATTCTCAGATGGATGATTGCATTCTTGAAGATACAGTAGGAATTTGCAGGCCCCTGAAATCTTCTAACAAGTCTTTCAATATTTAATAATACTTGTTTTTTAAAATTCAGAAGATAATGAGATTGCATCTTTCTTTTAACTGTTCAGAAAAGGTTTTTTTTAACTGTTAATTTTACCTTCATGATTTACTAGAGATGATAACATCTAAGTATTCAAGTCTATTGTAAGAGGAGTGGAATAATTTGCAACTGTAGATCAGCAGAGGGTATTTCTGAGTCTCCTGAATAGAATTCCTGCTCAGTGCTGGATTTGCTTCGTAAACTAGGATTGTTTTGGGAAGGGAGGAAATGCTCCTTAATCACCAAGAGCAGAAATAAAAAAGATACCTTCACGAAAATTGTAGGTGAGCAGAACCCACTGTGCCCCAAGAATGGCACAGAGCCTGCAGCAGCCTCCACCAGCCTGCCAGGAGGGGTGGCCGCTTCTGTGTTTGCGGGTTGTCAGTCCCTTAGAGAAAAGGAGGTGGTGTTGGCCTCCCACCAGCGATCAAGTAGCACTGCTCCCAGGGCAGGGCAGCTCGAAACTGGGCACCTCTGAGGAAATTTTTTATTTATTGACTCATCCCTGAGGCCACTCAGCCTCCGTGTCTCTCTCATCTGTGTGGTTTAGTAGTAGCTTTAGATAATGCTCAGCAGGTGCTTTTGTTTGTCTTTGAACCAGAAGGGAACAATATCTTATTTCCCTGACTTCTGATTTTTTTTCTGTCTTAAATCCCTGTATTACTCCTGTGCTTTTTTTAGCATTAAGGATAAAATTAAATTTATAGTATTGTATTCTGTGTTGGTTACCCTTTTTTTGAGAATATTGCTGTCTTTGAGAATGTTACCGAGGAGGGAGCTGTCATCTCCTGCCTCCCGCTAACCCGTGAACCACCCAGGGCTGTGCAGTAGCACGGGAATTTGTGTAAGCAGTGGAAAGGATTTGTTGGGGTGCTGAAGTGCTGGTGACACTTCAGAGGCAGGCAGGATGTGTCGGTGTGGGTGGTGCTGAAGCAGTCCCAGTGGCTTCATTTTTTGTCTCACAGATACGTGCACCTTCTCTGGAGGTCTCCCTTCCTCTTTACAAACCTTTATAACTGGGAAGCTTCCAGTGTGGGTGTTTCAGTTTGTGTGTGGTCACAGTGGACATTCATCCTCCCTGCAGTTTGGGTCCTGCTTGCATCTCAACTGTGGAAGTTAACTGAATGTGCCATCCAGGGCTCTGTTCTCAGAGCTCATTTCCACAACATAACATACTATGCTTGTGGAAAGTGTTTCCTGCTTTCTGCTTGTCTCTGTCCTCCTACTTCTACTTTTCTCATACTGGTGTCTTCAGTTTTCCTCTGTACACAGTCTTGTTAATATTAGAACATGAGATATTTGTGTTTTTTTTTTTTTTTTTTCCTTGTAGCTTCTGTGCCAGTCCTACAGTGTTTTTCTACCTTGTCAATTCTCCATCTTTTTTTTTTGTCTAATCTTGCATATAGTGTCCCTGGAACACACCTCCTTGTGTTTGTGTCTCTGCAGTTTCAATATTCCATGTTCCTTGGGCAAGCTGAAACTATTTTGGGATGCAGTGTGACTGCAGAGCGCTCTGCAGCTGAGTGGCCAAGATCCTGCCAGCAGGTGGCTGCTCAGCCAGGCTGTGCCCTGGCTGTGGGAGCAGATGAGCTGCTGGAGGAGATTTAGGGTGTCCCTGTCCCTCGCTGCACGCTTACACACTGTTCAGCAGTGCAGGGATGGTACCCACGCAGTGTCCTCTGTCGTCTCTGAGGCATACGTGGAAATTGTCTTGTTCCCCTTTGGATAGGGGTAGGGAACTTGACTTCTGAGGGTGTTACAGTAAATGGCTTTCATTGTTTCTTGATCTCTGGCTTATTTTATTTCCTGACCCTGGTGGATTTCAGTGCTTTGTTATTGAGAGCTATGTAATAAAAACCAGTCTTTTCAGTCTTGTTACTGGAAATACGTGTGTCTTGAAGGACCTATGCTTAGCTCAGAAGTTAGGAGTTCACATCTGTCAGTTGGAGGTGCTAATTGTTTGTTAATGAGTAGCTACCTGGTTTATAGACGCAGGTCGGAAATTAATTATTATCTGCAGAACCAGAGGTTGTCTCAGGTATTTTAGGGAAGGCTTTTAGTTTGCACCTCTTCCAGGTTTTCAGTGACAGCATTGAAACTCCCTTTACGTTTGTTAATCTTTCTGTTGAGGGATTGTCACGTCTGGGCCACCATTTTCTGAGCACTGGCTCACGGCATTGATTTCACGTTCCTCTTGATGATACTGAGACTGCTACCACGGAAGTCCAGAGGCTATTAACACAAAGACCCTTGACATTTAATGGGACAGAGTTGAGAGGTCAGGGAAGTTGTGATGAGACTGAAACCCAAAGAGCAAAGGAAAAATGAAATTGATTGCACTCCAGTGTGGAATTTCCACTGAGGAAATATAATTCGTGGAAGAGACTAAAAACAGACACTTGAAAAACAACAGGCATGGTGGTGTTTTATTTCTTCATAAAATGAAGGATAGTTCCTTTTTACTTTTCCTGTAGGTATAGAAAGGCAGGTTTCAGCTCAGTTACTCCTCTTAAATGAGTTGTAAATCTTTGATAACAGATTGTACCTAGAATGATGGTGATGATTCCATTACAGTCACTTGCATCTGCCTGTCTGTTTGTACATCGACTGATCTGCGCTGCGAGGACTGTGGCGTGAGCTAGTGGTGGGGGCTGCTCGGAGTTCTGCCACCGCTCAGTCGTGCAGCCGTGGACAGGGCATCGCACTTGTTGGAGCTGGCAATTAAGCTGAATTATCACGCAGAGTCACCCTGAGTGTTACCACCTGTCCAATAAAAGTCAATTTTGGGGACTCAGCAATGGATTTGCTTCAGTGCAGGGTTTCCATTCCTTCCCCTGAACTGCAGAAATCTTTGATTGCCTAGTGGAAGCAGCAGTCCCAGATTCCTTGACCTTGCATCTTTTTTACTTCCCAAAGGCTAGGATCAGGAATGTCATTTATCTTGCCAGTAGTTTGCTCTTAGTGCAGACTGATGGATTTTGTGTGACGTGATGAACTGCTTTAGCTGAAGATTTTTTTATGGTTGCTGCACTACCCTTAAAGGAGAAAAAAAAAATCCTCTCTAGTTGCTTGTTCTTGAGTTGGAAGTAATAAACGTGCTGGATGGTAGCGAGGGACTCGGTAACTGTGATTACACTGACTGGAGCAGGCCAGATGCGATAATACCTGGAGGTGCCGCAGCCACGAGCCACCTGCGTTTTTCTGTGCATCGCATTCATCATGTGGAGCCGGACTTGTAAATCAACTGAGCACTGGCACAGGTTGCCCAGAGGGGCTTTGGAAATAACAATAACTGCCTGGATGTGGTCCCAGGCATGCAGCTGTCGGTGACCTGGCTCGAGCAGGGGGCTGGAGCAGATGACCTCCAACCATTCTGTGGTTTTGAAATTCAGAAAAGCGTGATCCAGAGTGATGTTTCCAGGGAGAAAATTCTCGTGTTGATTTCTTTTCCTTCCTGACTCTCCTACCATTGTGCCCTTAAGTGAAAGCCCCAGTTCCACCATCTGCGGTGGCTGAAGGACTTCTCGGGTGCAGGCCCTTAGGGTCTAGGGGTTGTTGCAGAGAAGGGCTTTCGTGGCTGCTAGCTGGAGAACCCTTTAGGCTAACTGGCATTTTCCTGCTCCCTCACTGATCTTGAAGTGAAGGAAATTTGCCATGGCTTTAATGGAGAGTACTGCACAGTTAGGAGAAAATTTACTGCCCCCTATGTTGCTTTACTGTCTGTTGGTTTATAAATTGTAATGCTTTTCATTAAAAAAGAAAAAAAAATCGTGTCTGGTGTCTGTGGGTCCCAGGTCATTAGCAGGATCAATTCCTTTTTCACTGCAGAGATCAGAGGCAACAGTCTTGCGTAGCCAGAGCTTCTGCTCCTGACATAGCAAGCAAACAATGCAGAAGCAAGAGCTGTGTGTGGCTGCCTCAATTGCCGTCTGGATTTTCGTTGTGGTAGAAAATTCTTCCCCCCTCTTTGGAGCCTGTGGAGTGAATTCAGTCCCTTCCAGAGTAGGGTCAAAACAGTTTCATCAGCTCAAGTAGCAGAAGCAAGAAGTCCCTTAAGCTGGGGCCGACAGTGAAAAAGATTTTCAGTTGCTTCAGGAGGCTGGTAATAGGGTATGAAACTTTCACCTCTGAAGGAGGGCTGGTAATACCTTGAACTTGTTGACATCTGAGGATGTGTGCTCTGGTGCTGGTGTGAAGTAAGTTTGATGTGAGTCAGTCCAGTTCCACAGCCCTAGCCCACCACCAGCAGCACGATTTGCAACCCTTCTGAGGTGCCAGGAGATTGTCTGAGAGCCAAGTGTATGGGGCAAACTGAATTTGCTTCTTTAGTCATGGATGTGGTTGAGTCACAAGCCTGCGTGTTCTCGGTAAACACTGTAACTGTTCTGTGGGTTAATAGAACTCAACATACAGAGGGTTGTAAGACTGTGTGTACATCATAAGATGCCTTCTTCTGCTATTATTAGTCTTGGTGTGGTTATGAGCATACCATTTACCATTTCACAGCTTTAACCTCTCATCCCCCACAGAATGGGGTTTATGGGGTTGTTAAAATGTGATTATACACTGCTCTGTAATACTACATAGTGTGAGGCATTCTCAGTTCTTTGCTTTCCCTCTCTAGGGTGGATACATGCGGTTTATACTCCAGTAGATTCTCTGGTGTTTGGTGGAAATATCCTGCATAGCTTTAATGTTCCCATGCAGCTTCGCATCTATGAAATTGAGGACAGAACAAGGGTAAGGACACTTGATTCTCTTTTTAACTGAACAGTTCTTTGTCACTGTGATCTGTCTCTCTTGTATTACTTTCTGAGGAACTAAAACTGATGGGATCTCCATGTCAGAATCATTGAGAAGTAAACATGAAGCAATGAGACTTTCAAATGCTGGCTATTTTTAGTGGCATTTGCTCATCAGTTTTTCCCTACTTCCTACAGACCTTTCCCTTCTGTATCTTTTGTTGGCCTGCTAAACTTTATAAGCACATTCCCTTTGCACAAAAGCCTGTTGCCCCTTTCAGACCTTTGTGCCAGTTCTTCTGGTAAGCTCCTGCTTATTGTCTGTCTGTGCACGCTGGGAATGGATACCCGAGAACGGAGAGCTACTGGGACTGAGGTGGTTCTGCTGTCCACAGCTGGACTGAGAAAGCTGCAGAGAAGCTGCACATGAAACAGCATCTTCTGTGCTTAGCAGGGTTTTCTTCTACAACAACTCAATACAGTGAAAGAATTTCATGGGACGAGGTCTGGGCTGGGAAATTAGACATGGTCGTCTGGGTGCAGCATCCGCCTGATGGAAAGAGTGTTACATCTTGGAGGAGGTTACTGTGCAGCCTCTTCCTTGGGAGTGAGAATGATGCCCTAGATTGATAGACCAACACCTAGCTGTCGTACACACTGCTGTTTCGTAGAGCAGCAGAATCTAGAGGAAGTGTCACTACTCTGCTAGGCTGTTAAGTGAACTGTGCGGGGCGATCGTAGCAATTTGGTGCAAATATGGAGCAGCAGTGTGTACAAATGTAAGGGAGGACTCTTAGTGGCTGGATATTTTGGAGGCATTGCTCTGTAGCAGTGCTGGTAAACGCTGGCACGGATGTCAGGCGAAGTGCTCATGGAGACTTGGGCTGGCAAAACAGCAGGAAGATGAAATATTTCACTAAAAAGTCTTAGAACAATACGTGTTGAATGTCAGTAGCGTTCACTGTTGTTCACCTCTACAAGAGGGACAATTCCGGCTCTCAGGTGGGCTTTTGGCTCAGTGAGAGGAAGGGTTTCCTATCCCCAGCCTGTGCCAGCGTTGTGTTGGGTAGGGCCTGCTCTCTGACTTACAAGGCCTGGGAATCTTCACATCGCAAAGAGATGGTAGGCGTGTTGGTTCCTTGGAGGGATTTCAGTGAAGAGAAGGACTCGTAAGTAGAAAAATGAATTCTTGGGTAAAGACAAAAGCTGAAATTCAGAGGAATTAGAGTAGAGGGAATGTAGCAGAGAGCAGGAGTGGAGATGAAGGCCAGAGTGGAGTTCAGCCTGGCTTTGAACAGATGTTCCTAAGGCAAGAATGTGAAGTATCTTCAAAAAGAGTAAACAGACTTGAACAGGAAAAAGTTAGGATGGCAGAAGGAGAAAGGGGCTCACCAGCTTCTTTTGTGGAGTGAAGGGAGATGGAGTGAGCTGTAGGAGTGCTTCAGAGAAAGGGCTGGAGGCCAGAGTCGAGCTGTGGCTACACAGAGGTGCTGGGAGCAGGAGGCTTGTTAAAGTGACTGCCAATAAGAGCCAGCAGTGCTGGTTACATAGGCTGCAGCTGCTCGAGAAGGAGGTGTGCTGTTGCCAGGAAGGGCGCTAGCACAGGCAACTTGAATGGAACAGAAGCTGCTCCCACTGATGTCTGTGGGGAAGGCAGGAAGCAAATGCTGCATTTCCTGACCTAGAAGACGTGACATTTTGTTCTCGCTGGCCTTGAGCAACCCTAGGCCACACGTTTCAGTGGAGTTGGAACTGCTCCGTGGTGCTTCATGTCAGGCCCTTCTCCTTGGGAAACTGGGTGCAGCTTTGATCTCCTGGGCTTTTTGACCAGGAGGCAGATTGCCCCCTGCCAGTGAAGTATTCGGTAGCTTTTAGGCCCCTACTGGGCAGCAGCAGTGAAATGCCTTTGAGAAGTTACTTGTGCCTTGGTCCTCTGGGAAGGTTCTGGGAGTGTGGTATTTGCCTCTTTAAAAACTTCTGTCACTGTTTTTTTTTTTTTTTGGTAGGGGGATACTGCAACATTTGGAAATCTCAAATCAGACCTTTACTGGCGTTGATTTTGTTTTAATTTTCTTCAAAGTCTGTGTAGTTCTGTATCATTTTCCCTCCAAATAGTATTTGAATGTATTAAAAAAGGCTAATGGAAGCCAACTGCCCAGAACTTCCACAGCTTCACAGTAAGGATTTCAGCAATTGTATTTTACTGTGCTAGCGGTGTGCCTTGCACAACGCCTTACCTAAACCTGTGATGTAGGCAGCCATACAGTAACAGCTGTGTGAACAGCCAGAGACTAGCAAGAATTCAAGACAGAAACAAAATGTAAACCTTGCAACTAAAGTACACAGAAGTTTGCTAAGAGGCAGGAAAATCAATACTATTATTTGGAAATAATAATCCACACACGCACAAAAAAAACCAACTAAAAATATCATGCAGGAATCTTGAAGGATAAATATTTTCAAAATAGGATTCTAGTGTGTACTGCTTTATTTGCATTGGCAATCACATTTAGTAATTTCTTTGTTCAAATAATTTTATGTGTTCAAATAATTTTATTCATCCACAGGCTAGTGTAGCAGACTCAGTACAGTATGTGGCTCACACAGGTTTGCCAGTGTGAACATACTGCAAATGAGTTTCTCATCAGTATTGATCTTTCCATTGTGTACAGCACAGAAGTAAATTACATGATGTGGTTGACGAAGTAATTTGCCACACTCGAATCCAAGTGTAATACAGGTGTGTTTCCCCTCTTCATTTTGCACAGAGCAATTTTATGGAGGTTTCACTGTGTTTAAACTTGCTATATAATGCTTAATCATCTTTGATTGCTGATACTCAAAGTCATTTTTATGCTAGGTGTAGTTGTTATTGTCTTAGCTGCTAAGACAGGAATAAATACATGGTTGAAATGGTAATGCTGATTTACAGCCTGATAAAACTGCCTAGTTTATACACTTGTCATGCTTATTCTAGCTTAATTTCTCATATCCCTGGGAGACTTCTTAAGAGGGTTATAGCCATTTAAAAATAGTTTCAAGGAGTAATAAAAAACATGTCTATTGTTGGAAGCGGCTCCTAATGTGCAATTGAGGTAAACAAATATTCTCCAGCCTTACAGTTTGTAGAGACTCTCATTTTGCAGTCTGGCTTTCCTAGAGGCCAATTAACAGCTAGTCAAATCGGCCAAGCTGTTTAGCTCTCTGCTAGACCAGCTTGAATAGCTGCAGAGCAGGCTGCCCTGCAGAGATGCATCGTCTTGGCATAGGGGTGGTGCAGCTCTGTGCTGCTGGAGAGGAAGAATGTGTCAAACTTACTCCCAACTCATCTTAGTTAAAGAGCTTTAAAATATCTGAATGTGGGCAGGGCCAGAGGCACTCAAAATGCATACGTAAGGTGGTCACTCACAGATGGTGTTTGCTGCTGATCTGGTTTTCTGGAAGTTAAGATAATATTTTAAATGGTTCATGTTGTAAATCGTATGTTGTTTTTCAAGATTCTGATTGGAGTGATTAAATATAAGTAGAGTTTGTAATGATCTTAATGAATATTGTGGAAGAGAAATAATTTCTTAGGGAAAATGTGTGCCTTACTCACTTTAGAGTGTGTTGTTTTGGTTCTGGAGGGAGGTTCAAGTCTCTAAAATTATCTCACTTTGAACTGAAGAAACGGATCATATTCCAGAGAGGATTTTTCTCACTGTACAGGAATAATTAAAAAAAAATGTTCAGTGGATTGTAAATTATTAATCATAGAAGTTAGAGCTGGAAACGCCTCTTAGATGGTGCAGACTGTTTCCCTGCTGGTGGGGGATTCAGTTCTGTGGCAGGGCTGTATCAGATACTACGCTTCAAATTGACTGCAGAACTTTTTTTTCCCCCTCCCCCCCCAACGTAAGAGTTAATTTGCCCCTAACTATACAATGGAGAAAGTGTGGATGTGTTTGTAGTCCAGTTCACATCCATTATAATTAGTAACTGTCCAAGGATATCATAAGCAACACACTCTTCTCTGTTTCCCCACAAGGCAAATTTTAGAAGATTTTTGAAGCCCTGATAGAGTTGCTGTAATGCAAAAGCCACAGCAGGTCTGTGCGCAGGATTTGTGCCATGTCTGGTAGCTCTTACCTCTGAAGGCTTGTAAAAGCAGAGGCTTCTCAGGCAAGTAGTGAATTACAGAGGCATGGAGGGATTTGCTGTGGGTTGGAACGCTGATAGTGAGGCAATTAGGAACTCAAATTGAATATTAAAGATTGATATACATAATGGGAGCACTGCATGCATTACTGCCTTGTCTTTCACATTGAATTAACATTGGTAACAACTAAATTTGGTGAAGCTCAGAATCTGTCAACAAATGTTGAGCAATGATGTCTTTAATATTCCCAGGCATGTGGCTGAAAACCTTTTGAAGGCTGAGGGGTGGAAGGCGGCTTCCTGTTTGTAAGTCAATTCTTTGCAAATTTTGTTTCCTGCAGTGCTCTCTTGGAAAAATTTGAGTTCCTTTATTAGCGTATATTTTAGCATGGCTAATTTCCCCTGTGTTCTGCACTAGTGATAAGTGACTGGATCTCTTCTGTATGACAAATAACTGAACCAAAGGAAAGAAATCCTCTGCTTGAAAAAGGCCCTGGGGTTAAGTGTTCTCACATTTAGGGGGATGTTGGTTGGATTTTCCTTAATTTTTTTTTCTTTTTTACTTAGTATATGTTTTTTTTTCCTTTTTGTAACAACACAGGGAAACACTTGGAAAGTTGCAGCATTGCTGGATGCATGACCCATAGCACCATGTAGCTCAGATTTGCAAGCTACATTCATACTGCATTTAAGAAACTTTAACTTCTGGGGATTGCCATGGAGCATTTAAATCCTACACTGTGATACCTTTAGTGGGACAGTACAACGTGATTTCCCTTAATTGTGCTTTGTTTCACTGCTACAAGTGTTTGCATTTCTTGTGGGAACAGAGGCAAGTTCTTTGCCCACCTTGGGAGCGGTTTTCGGGCATGGGCATTCTTGGAGGTTGTCGGCGCGCTCGAGTGGGTGCTCCCAGCACCAGGGAGATGCTTTGGCTGTGCCTGCTTTGCAGAGCCAGGTCTGAGTTTCCAGATGCCGCTGGTAGTGGGTCTATTTCGACTTTGCAGGTTTTTGTGTGATGTGGGGTGGTGGTTTAAGTGGGCTTTCTAGGATGATGGTACTTCCAGTGCAGCCCAGCTTTTTTGTTGAAGGTGGGTAGACACGTCTTGACTGGGTGAGCAGTTAAATGCATAAAATGCCTTAAAGCAGTTCCTATAATCCCAGAGCATTGCATGTGTGCAAGCCTGCAAATGCGAATTTCTGTGTCAGTGGAAGAAAGAAGTGTGCGGTGTACGTACAAGTACATGCAAGATGCATGGCGTCCATCTTTAACAGTTCACAAACAATATACAGATGGTCTTGCATTTTGGGAGCTTCTTAGATGCTTCCTTGGTACAGTGACCTCCCATAAATAGAAAATGATTGGGGAAGACTATGAAACTCACTTAATTTTCTCCTTAATCTGAAATGATCTCACAAATAGCCAGTGCTGGAGAGTATGTTTTTAGTGTAAAACCAACAGGTCTGAGATGAAAGAAAGTGCACAGCTTGGCAGTCTTTTGTCAAAATCCTGCTTTCTGTTTTGTTTGTGGCAAAAGTTAGATTGCTACCAAAATATTAAGCGTAAACCACAAAACAGTTATTTACTTTTAGTGTGTATTTACCAATAATCAAGAATTTGTGTTTGCTCTGTTTATTTAATCAAATTGTTGGGAAGATGATTATTGAAAAAGATGCATTTCCTGCTGGAGTCATTTTAGGTAATGCTGCCATTTTGATAAAAATCATGTGGGAGTGTTTAGCACAAAAAAAAGAAAACACTTTGATTTTAACTTGAATTTTAGTGGCTAGCATCTGTATGTGACCACCCTATGTTCGTGCAGCAGGTAAATAACGCCGCAGGGGCCGTCCGTCGGTTCCACGGCTCCCCAGGAACACAAACCCTTTCCTCTCCCGCCACCCCAAGAGGATACAAATTAGTGAACCACGAAATGATGCTATCATGGCAGGCAGGCAGGCAGCCTCTCATTTCGTATGCTGAAGGCGTACGGCTCACGCGGCTCCCACCTCCCTCCCCTCCCCCTGCACACTGTTTGTGCTCTTGATAACATGAGAATGATGACTGCCCCTTGTGCTGCAAACTTCCCTTCCCTTCCCCACGGACTGACAGTCTCGATCTTGCTTTCAGGTGCATGCCAAATTCCGTTATCCTTTCTACTATGAAATGTGCTGGTATGTTCTGGAGAGATACGTGTCCTGTGTGACCCAGCGCTGCCACCTCAGCAAAGAGTACCAGAAAGAATCAATGTTAATTGGTGAGTGAATCCTTTGACTGCGTGTTCAGAACCGGCGCTAGCACCTTAGGCTAGTTACTGCGTTGGTTTCTGCAGAGGAGATCATAAATTAAAATGAAGAATTGTAGAAATTGTGATGACCTGTTTCTTTATTTTGAGGTGGGGAGATTTTGGCTCTGAAGCATTTTCATGAAGTACCAACTGACTCTGATATTTGCAGAGCATTCCGTAGCGAGTGCACCCCAGAAAAATAATTTTTTAGATGCATTTATTTCTTGGTTTCAGTACTGTTTGTGTTGAGATGGTCTGCCAAACAGTTGAGGATTTACTGCTGTGTTTGGCACAGGGCCTTAGTAGCCAGAAATGTGTGCATCACAAGCGTGCTCTGGTAGGATGGATATTGAGTCCTTTTATAGCATGTCTCTGCTACAGAATGCAGGACCTGGCTTCTTTTCTTTGATCTTGACTTTAATTCTCTCTGTTTGGTGACTGACTTTCAGTTGTAGAGAATAACAAAACCAAGGGAACACCTACACAAATCTGCATGATCTATAACCTGAGTGCAGGGAGGTCACACAGACCTTTAGAACAACAGCTGAAAATGGAGCGTAGCAGAGATGGATTCGTGTGCCTGAAGCAGGAAGGCATTGCCTTGGCATGCTGTGAGCTTCACATCAATGTGTTGCAATTCCAGTTGTTGCCTTTCTGAACTGCCCTTTTTTTTTCTCTCCCTTTATTGGAACAAGACTGAAGGCCTTGTTACCTCCCTGCTTTTAAGCACAGAGTCGAGCACAGGCACCAGCTAAATCTTAACGGCTACGTATTGGGTGTGGGGGAGAACTGAAGTATTTCTGTGCTTCCCACTTTCTGAGGTGCCACTTGGAGTGAACCTGGGCTGTGTGGTACTGCTCTGGACAGAGGAGGGAAATGATCACCTGACAGCATAATTTTCAGTGGAAGGGGCTGAAGGAAGGCGTGGGCAGACTGACTTGAGGGACCTAGAAGGCTGCATAGATCAGAAATTTCTGGGAGTCCTGTGGAACTTGAGTGCTACACATCTTGTATCTTCGTTCTGTGAGACCCTGATAAGAAGGGATAGTAAAAGTAAAGCAGCAGCTTGATGTGAAAGAATTTTTATGTGAGATCATCCTAGAGCAAAGGACAGAGTAGCCCCTTGGATCAGCTCTTCAAAAAGCAGCAACACAATCTGGTAGCTGCATTCCTTGGGAAATAAAGAACCAACCTCCTGTTGTCAAAACCACTGGCACGGAAAGAGGCTCTTCCTGCTGGCAAGGTGGGGGTGCCAGATCACTGAGGTGTGATTTCAGAAGAAATTAGATACAGAGTGGATGGTTCAGGATATTGAGATGGGACCTTTTCCAGCTAAATCACCAGTGTGAATTCAAGCCCAGCTCAGTAATTACTGATAATGGTTTGGTGATCCCCATGAAATTATGAGCTGAGAGATACTCCAGTCATATAAAAGCTCTCTGGGGACTGTAGATGTCCAGCGTCTGGAGGGAAAAGAATTGTTTTGCAAGAGCAAGGAGAGTCAACTGCACAGGCATTAGTATAGCCAAGCCCAGCTATCTGGAAAATGGTTTGGTGGCAGCACTGGGTCTTGTGGTCTCCTGTGTGCCTTGGGTTGTTGGCCTGCTGGAAGGTGACTGTTCAGCTGTTCCGCTGTTGATTCAGCATGGCTTTGTGGTCATTTCAAGGTAACGTAAGAAGCATGCTGCTCCCATAAGATGGATGTAGTTTGTGAACTCTTGCCCTGTGAGCTGAATCAGTTCCATGATCTGACTGAAAATGAGCTCTCCCCAAAAACGGAACGCGTTTGTTATCACTGATCTGACTTGCAGCCCTGCTGCTGCTGCCAGGGCAGCACCTGGCTGGGCAGGCCCTGGGCTGCTGATGCTGTCTTGAATGGATCAGCTCTTCCACTTTGTTGAACTGTTACCCACTGACAGCGTGTGGTTCATCTACCTGCCTGTCGTCTCTTGACTTCAGGGTATTAGCATGCTGATAAAATCTCTGACATTGACATCCAGGGCCTTTCTCTCCAGGAGTGACAGATTTATACTTTGTCAGACACTTGCTTTTTATTTCTTCGCAGAGTCTTAACCTTAAAATAATTATTTAGCTGGGAATTGCAGTTCAAAAGCTGAGATCTACTGTGTCTACTGGATCTTTCTCTTTGGCATTTATCAAATTCTCTACAGCAGTAAAGGCACATTGTTTACCTTTATAAAGCTGTGCTGTTTTGTTCTGCTTGAGTAATACTGTTTGAAACACTTGCTTGTCTTCCTTTTGACTGGTCTCAGCATCCAGCCTCTTGACTCGCATAAAGCTCCATGAATTTTAATCCCTGAATTACGCTTGTATGTTCTGTGCTGCCTGTATCTTACTATCGTTCACCTGCAGTGGGGTGGGAGATCTAAATTAATTCAGTATTCCAAAAATCCCCTGCTTTTGGTTTTGAAGCTTTTCTTCAGAGCTGTTAAGGTCCTTAGATTGTTAAATGCTCTTCTCTATCTGCAAGCAGTGCCTTAATTTCCCGTGAGAGAGTATCCCTTGACGAAGAATTTTCCGTCATTCTCCTTAAAGAGTAATGAAACAAAGTGCTTAACTTCCCTGCAGGCCCCTCAGTAGATTTAATTGTCTTCTGTCCTCCTTGGTTTCAAAAAAAAAAAACTCTTTACATCCTTGTATTCATTTTCAGAAATTTCTCTTGAAGAATCATAGTGTTTCTGATGCTTATTTTTTCCTCATTTTTAAGAACAATAATTTTCTTGGCATACTTTGTTTTAAATGTCTACTTACTAACTTTTTTTGGGTTCCAGAACTTGTTTTTTTTTTTTTTTTTCCCCCACCCTTGAGCTGTGCTGCTTTCTTTAGAGTGGTCCTACTGAGTCTCAGAAGCAGCAGAGATAACTTCTAGTTGAGGGCATCCTCCAGAGAGATCCCAGCATGCTGTCCATGGGCTCTGGGATGCCCAGGATTGTGATTTTCATGGAATCAGTAGCGATCCAGCTCTCACACTTGAAAATCAGAGGTTACTGCGGTGGTAGAGAACGTCTTTGGACAACGCAGAAAACTGAGTTCATACTCACTTGTGTTCTGTGGATATCTTTTGACTCTTCGTGTTTTCATTGCATACCGTTTATTTACTTGGGCATGAAGGTTGCTAGGTTCAAAGTGCCTCAAGACATTGCCTTCTCAAGAAAATTTATTACTGTGATTGCCTTGTGATACCTCTGTCAATATAGATGTGTACTGCTATAGCATTTTCTATTATTCTTTGTATTTCTGTTTTCTGAATGTTGCAACTCAAAAAACTTCAGGAAATGAACACACAGATACTGGTGTAGGCAAGGCTAAAACCTAGAGTGCTCCCACTTCCTTAAAGAAAATGCCTGCCCTTCTAAATGCATTGGAGGAAGGGCACTGTGGCTGCCTTTCCCGTTCTGCAGGCCCAGAACGAGATTTCAGGCAGTTGCCTCCTAGGCAGTGAGTGTTGTTTTTCTGATCTCTTCCACAGAAGGGCAGACACTCAGGGGAATGATGACATGACAGAAATCACAGGCTTCTGTAAAAGTATACCATCTCTCTTTCTCTCCCCTTTTTGTTTTCCTTGCTCCTCTCAGCTGCAACATTTGTCCTGCCAGCTGAAATCAGAAAGGGATCCTGTTTGGGTTTCCAGCTGGATTTGAACATGCACTGTTTCAGGAGGGATATGTCTTCATTATTTTTACTCTTATCATGAATGAGTCTGTACTGGATGTTTTCAAGCACAATTGACCTTCAGTGAGATATGGATCTTGAGAGTGAGCTGACAAAGAGTAATTGGGAGAAGATACTGGGCTATCAGAAGTGCACTTTCTCTGTAGCCTGCAGCTTTTAAGGTTCCCACTGCTAAAATTTTAACAGGATGGCTGTAACTGTATATTACGCCTGATGGATGAAGAAAATCTGCCCTCTAGCAGGGTGAAGGAGCCATGTCTTTTTTTTTCTTCCTCTCTCTCAGAGGACAGAATAGATTTGCTTGTTGATAGACAGGTACTGGACTGCATGGAGTGATTTCTGTGTGGGGTGCTCCATGCATAAATAGATTTCAGTGTGCTCAATTTTTTTTATTTTCATTTTTTCTGATGAAAATGTTATTGCTGTCTTTAGCAAACCAACAGGAGCTGCTGCTCCCAAGTCACAGTGCCAGGGTTTGAAACTGGGAATGGCAAGGTAGATGTTAGACATCAGACTACTGTAAAGAGTTCAGAAAGATTCATATTTACACGTCACCCTCCTCCCTGTCTTTTAAGCCCTGCAATACAACCAGTTGCTTTTCAGCAAGGAAAGAAACTGTGTGTAATTATCCTTCTTGTACAAGTGGATAACTGTGAGGAAGATTAAGTGATTTGCCCAGAACCTCAGGGAAGTGAATTGCTGTAGGGGAAAAAAATATATATATATATATTTCTAGCTCTGTCCTGTGGTCATGCATATGCTGCTGCTTCTCCTCACTGAGTTACATTGCTGACTGCTTGTATAACCTGGTTTGAGCTGGGGAGTGATGAAGACTTTTTAGGGTTGTGTAAGTCAGACAGGAGCCTGGGCAGGCCAACCAGTCTGAAACTGGAGTTGTAACCAGGTATTGGCTGGGGCATTGGCTCAGAAGAACCCACCGTTGCCCTCTGCGGGAGCTGTTTTCCATGGGGAGACTTTGTAAAGCAAAAACCTCCAGGTCAGTGGAGCTCTGATAGTGCAGTGCTTGAAATGCATTTCTTGACAAAGTCAATGCAGAGTACACTTATGTAGGGCATAATTGTACACTGTAGTAACTCTGAGTCAGACACTGTTTTCATTAAGATGAATAAATAAAGGTCATGGCATGTTGCATTATAACAAAACACTTGAAAACACAAAATTGAACCTTCCTCATTATGAAGTTATCCATCCATTATTGATTCCCTTGGATTTTTTTTTTCTTTTAATTCTAAATTAGCAACAGCAGCAGACGGTTGTCACTTGAAAGCAGTCCTCTCTTAATCTGATGGTTTTAACAGGACTGTAATCCCCTAGTGCTCCAGAATAGGCTGATGCACTTCAGGTTATTAGCAGCCCTGTCCCCATGGGTAAAGTTAGGCCAGTCATCACACAACTGTCAGGCTTGCAAAGAGCAGGCACTTGTCTGGTGATGGTTCATCTTGAGGCGAGATTTCGATTATTTTTTCTGTGCATGTTTATACTTTTATATTATCCATTCCCAGGTGTAGCTGGCCCAGCAGTGCCTGGTTTGTGCAGAGCAGGGACAGCTGTCAGGATTGAGCGGCTGGGCCCCACATGTGCTTGCCTCTGATGGGAATGGGCGCCTGCTATGCTGTGATGCTCCACTCCTCTCGTGCCTTTTGTTTCAGTAGATTAGAGCAGGAGACAAAAAGTGGATCTCTCTGGAAGGCTGTTTTCTCTTAGCACCAGAGCATTACTTGCAGTAAATTATTCACACCTCCATAACGTGATCTCCCTCTTTTCTTACGCCTTATTTGCGCTCATGATTTGCCCCAGTTACAGCCAGCAGCTCCTGTTCAGCCGAGCCTCTGCACAGGAGGACTGAAACATAATTTTCTTTATGCGGATTTACACCAATTTCAGTTGATGGCACTGTACTAGTACTGCTAGCACAGGGACGTGTACCTGCGCTCACCTGCTTCTGTTCTGTTGCTGGCATCTCCTCCCACCGAGGTGACGGTTCTGTGCCGCAGTCAGTTGTTAAGCAGTTCACCAAGGTAACGTGGCCTGGAGAGGGCTCCAGCCCTGGATCCGATAGTCTGGATTCTGATTCCTGGTTTTGCCCTAGTTTTGAGGTGTGACAATGAGCGCATCATTCTTTCTCCCCAGCATCTGTTTTCCTCAGCTGTAAAATGGGAAAATGTCATAAGCTGATTATATAGCCCTTTGAGGTGGGTGAGTGTGCTAGCTTCTGTGGACAAAGGGAAAAACAGTGTTAAATGAAAGTTGGATAACCTAGTGTTTCCAAAGTGTTCTGGTTAAGGTGTTTTCTAATCCTGTTTATCTTTCTGAGAGAAGGATGGGGGTGTATTAGCACAGCCCAGAGGGAAGGGGAGATGCTTTGGAGTGCTGCATGCCACCACCTCAGCACGCAACGCAAACTGGCACAAACTGCTGCTTTGTGGTGAAGCTTTAGTGGAGGGATGCAGGGAGGGAGTTTGCCCATACTGTGCATGGAGCTGGGTTTGGCTGGGACCAGCCATGCTGGTAGCTGATGTTTTTTATGCGACTGCTGTCTTTTCACAAGCATTTCAGCTTAAATATGTTTTTCAGGAGCAATTTTATGGCCAACAATTCAAATGTGACTGAAGGTGCAGTCTGGACAGATATCTTTGATTTTGTTGCAGGCACTACCATCAGCATGCTTGCCCTGAGGTTCGAAGTCCAGCTCATTTCTCAGGCTTTAGTGCAGAGGTGTACCTGGCCTCAGGGAGTTTTTGTTTGAGATTGCAAAGCGAAGCAGGCAGGCTAGCAGCCCCAGGACAGATACTCTATCACTGCCTGCTAGGTCTTTGTTATCTAGCTGGCAAGTAACAAGTATTTTTGTGCGATGATGTAAGAGACAAGGAATTTCTCTGTGGTAAGGATGGATTTGCCAGTTTGGAACTGAGCTTCAGCATTTGTTTTTAGTCTCACCGTTAAACAACCAGATGCTGAGCTTTCTCTTTAATGCTCATTTAATCCTTCCTTAAGCAAGATTCGCGTAGTCCTAATCCAAAACTACTGCACTGCAAAGCATGAAGGTACTCCAGCATTTTGGTTTGCTGAAAATACGTAAACAAAGCTGTGGAAGAAACTTTTCTTTAATTGTTCACACATTTTTCTGTATGACTTCCGTTTCCTTTGCAGAGTGTTTTTGCCTACAGCTTGGTCTTGTACCCATTGCAGTCAGTATTAAAATCCACGTTGACTTAGCTGGGTGTTGCCAGTGTTAACTGTATTTTCCACAGAAATCCTTGCTGTTGCTAACCTGCGTTCAGTATTGTCCACTTAGTAAATGAAATTGTGTCCAACAAACAAGGAAAGGCTTTAGAGAATCTTAGCTGCTAACTTCCTATGTTTTCACTGCTTGATTGGGTAACAGCGGGAATTTGTAGGGGAAACCTAGTACAAAACTAAGATTAATAGTTCTTTAGACTCAGAAACTTGCATTTAAATTTTCCTGAAAAGTACCCAGAATGTATCAGGGGCTGCCTTAAGAAAAACATTACCATGTGACTCTGAGTCCTTGCATTTCTCAGTGTGTTTAGGCTGCTTGTCTGTGATACAAGCACAACTGTAATCCTCTGTCTCTGAGGAGCAATGAGTATTCGTGCAGTAACAAGTTGTAGTTCTTGTTTTTACCAATGGTTTCTTGCAGGGAGAGTATTGAGAATTTTGTGCCATGCAGAGTTCCTTTAAAAGTGATGATGCACTGCACTTTAACATGCTTTCTCCCATCATTTTTCCCTTCCTCTTTCTTCGCTAACTTTCATCTTAAAGCCGTAAGGTTACTGAATCTGGTCTCTTTTGGATTTGTGGAAAAATGAATTGTGTGTGACTTAAGGGCTCTGCATATTTTTAATTGAAGGCACAGAAGATTGAAGTTTTGAAGAAAGCATATTTTTTCCCTAAATGTTCTCCAGTCATTTGAACTGAGCAGATGTTAACAACAACAGAAAAAGCCTTTTTTTTTTTTTTTTTTAAAGAACAACAAAAAATAGGCTGAATAAAGCTCATTCCTGTCACGTACTTTCTAGGCATTATCCATTACCCTGTTAAATAGGCAGCTCTCAGCCCCAGTCATGGAAGTGTTTAAGCTATAAATTATATCGGGTAAAAGATTCAACATTCTTTCTCTAACTTTCAGATGCAAAAAGAAAACGCAGCATAGACAGCTATTCATCGGATTCGTGGTTAGACATGGATGAAGAATCTTGTGATGCCCATATCCGGGAGGAAAAGGATGACAGCTTGGATAAGAACTCCAAATCCCTGGTGGATGGCTCCTCCTCACCCAACAGCACACACTCAGAAGGGAAGGAGGGTGCAGGGAGAAAACAAAAAGCCACAGTAATGAGGTACCTAAAAAGAACTTTGTCTAATGAGTCAGATGACAGTGTAAAGTCAACGACCCCCACGGATTATCCCAAAACACCAACGGGGTCTCCAGCTACAGAAGTTTCAACCAAATGGACTCACCTCACAGAATTTGAACTGAAGGGTTTAAAAGCCCTGGTGGAAAAGCTTGAATCTCTCCCAGAGAGCAAGAAGTGCGTTCCGGAAGGCATTGAAGACCCGCAGGCTCTCCTGGAGGACATGAAGGTGGGTGTGATAGCTTCCCGATCCCCACGCGCTGTATTCTGTGGGCACAGGAGACAGCAGGAGGTCAGAAGGCAGAGTTCTGCAGTGGAGGGGTGGCAGCTTGTGTGTAGCGGCCCCCTCCTGTCAGCCTGCAGTGCCACGGAGGGAGGGGGAAGTTGTGCCTCTGACAAAAGCCATCTTAGCACGGGGGAGCTGGCTGGTTGCAGCCTGGTTTCACTGAGGCATTGCAGCCCCTTCTGACTGTCACAGCTGTGCTCAGGGGCCAAAAGCTTACATCCTTTTGTAATTCAGCACTTACGTCCCATGTGTAAATATTATATCTCAGGAAGTCTGTTTACATTTATAGTCTTAATCTGCCCTTTTGAGACTCCTTCCTGGAGTGTACCTGACTGACACATACACGATGTAAATGTGTGACTTTAATGCAGAAGATTGTTTGATGTTTTCTGTTGCATTTTCTTTCCTTTTTTTCCTACCTGTTCCATTTTCTTTTCCTCCGTTGCCCTCTATAGGTTGATAATTACTCTCCACGGGTACAATACTGGCGCAGTGTGCAGAGGGTGTGAGGAGTGAATGCCCGCTAGTGACAGCACTCCTCTTCAGAGTTATAGCACATGGGAAGTGGCAGGTAGCTCACTGGACATGGTTCCCATGAAGCCCAGCATAGCCTTGCTGCTTCCATCTCTGATTTGCAGCATCTCTTTGAACTAGTTGGTTAACTTTTCTGTACCTTGTTTTCATATTGTATAAAATAGGCATATTGATGTATCTTTAGTTAAAGCTGAGACCAGCATGCTCTTTTTGTTTTGCTCGGACTTGTTAAATAAGACTAAAATTGTCCTCTAATACAGACAGGTACCATGCAAATCCGGCCTGATTTAAAACTACTAGTATTAACTTGTAGTCTTGTGTTTGAATTGCTGCTTTTGAGCTGCTTCTGCAAGTGTGATTCTTCAGCTCCATGTGTTCTGTACCGGAGAGGCGTGTAAGCCACAGTCTGAGGGGAAGGCCCATGTTTATATGGTAGAAGGGGAGCCTGTGTTTTTTAATGCAAGCAGTGTAACAGCTGCTTAGAAGAAGCTTCAGAGCCAGCTGAAGAAGGCTGTGTGTACTCAACGTGCAGCAGAACCATGTTCCTCAGTCTTGGAGCCCGGGAGTGTGATACACAGCTCTGGGTAAACCACAAGTCACTCCCTGCAGCATCAGCCACTCTGTGTACCAAAGTGGAAGCACATGCCCAGCGTCGTGGCAGTGGGTTCACAGGCTTGCTTTGTGATCAGTCGTACTTTAACCAGAAATCAGAATGAAACTTCAAGAGTAGGAGCTGGATTTGTGGTGAAGGAGAAGGAAGGGTAGCCTGTCTTTCCCAAGGTTCAGACACAGACAGAGTTCCATTTAAAAATAAACTGCCCCTTCTCGAAACCCCAGAAAGGGGTGCGATGCGTGGTGAATGGTGCAGATGTTCAGGATGCGATCCTGCTGCTCTGTTGTTGGCATACTGTATGACGCTGCAAGACATCCTACTGGCACACGGCACGATGCCATATGTGGATCTGGGTTAAGCACCGTGTAGGGGGTATGATCTGTTGTCCCTCTCCTAGTGGGTCCACTAGCTACAGAGATGGAGAACTTTGAGTGGACGTTCAAGAAAAAGGTCCAGGTTGTGTTCTTTCAGTGCTGCTGTGCTTTAGCTGGTACTAAGTGGGCATCTGCCAGTTTATTTTGTGCCTGTTGGCAGAGTTGTGGTCTTGGTGTTCCACAAGTTGTGTTGATAACTGCACAGAAAATTGGCTGCATCTAAACCTTTCTCTCTCTGTGCCAGCACACGCTGTAACCATCAGGATGTAGCCCAACATCTGGATATTTATGGTTCCCTGCTGGCTAAAGAGCACATGACCACATCTAAACATGCTGCAGTGCTGTATTTTCTGGAATCACCTCTGTATGTTGGCGAGCCTGTGACTCACCAGTCAGAGCAAGGCTGCTTAAAAGGCTGTTCAGTGAGAAACATTTTCTTCAATTGTGTCTAAAGAATTGCTGGAGAACTTTATTTTCTTACCCATCTTTGTACAGAGTTGTCTCACCTATAAGGCACCCCTCAGTTTTCAGAGAACTAGTTGATACAGCGTAGTAAATATTTGAACTCCATGTAGTCTGCTTCCTCCACAACTCTCCCTGCGGTTGCATCGTCTGCTGGCTGGGTGCGCTGAGGGAACTGGGGCAGTTTGGGTGAAATGTGCTCAGGTCAGTGGTTACCTAAGTTGCGCTTCCTCTCAAGTCATCATTGGGCTCCAGGATTCCACACGTAGCACCTCCTGTCTCCTTGTAACCCACCTGATACTGGGACATGAGGTTTGTTTTATTAGGTTCATTGACTTCAAAAAACCAAAACCAAGCGTATCAGCACATGCTTAGGGCTTCTGCTTTCGAAGGGTAGAGCTTACTGATGGAGAAGCTGCCAAGGGACTGATTTCAGCCCCTCGAGCATACCTCTGACACAGTGGTCCCTGCAGGGTTACTGTATTGCTTGGTGTGCAGAATGTGGCTGTTGGGGATTTTGTTCTGTCCGTGCTGTTCGGGTGGGGAGGCATGTTGTGCTGCTCAGACCCTCGGCTGAACACGGTGATACCAGTGTTCTGGTGGGGATCTCAGTGGTGCTCATCACTGCAGCAGTCCTCTGCTTCTCAAGGGGTAATTGATGAGCTGTTATCGCTGGTTCACAGGTAGAGAACTAAAGTGCAAAAAGATCATGATAGAAGTGACCGTAATTTTGGATACTGGTTTTACGTGTCCCTGATGTGATTTTCAGAATAGTTGGCATTAATTTTAATGGTATTGAAACTGTAATTGCCTAAGATTTCTGCGGCTCAGAAGTTCTGATCTTTAGTATCCAGTTCCCAAGCCAGGTGTGACAGCACACATAATTCTTGAGTGCCTGTGGAAACTTGATTTAAAAGGTTTGCCATGTGTCACATAGAGGCATAATGGCAGAGGAAGAAATACAGTCCATTTTTCCAGAATGGTGTTTTATCTCCTTGACCACAAAATCATATTTCCTCTTACTTTGCTACCAGTTTTTCAACTTGAGCAGAAAATAATGTGGGGATTTTGCTGATAGCAATAGCAGTAGAGTGAGCAGGAGCCTGGCACCTCTGCCTCAGCTTCTGATGAATACCCAGAGCACCAGTCACCAGTGTGGCTGAATGGAGGCAGAAATCCTGTAGGACCAGCTCTGCAAATCGTACATGCTGTGGCTGTATTCACAAGGTTTGGTTCATGGGCAACCCGAATTTTGTGCACGTGGTGCATTAATAATGCAGCCTATAAAAAGCAGCCTCTTAGTACTCCCGCCTGGGAGTTATTTTTAACAAATGCATAGCAAGAACATGCTCTGACAGAACGTCTGAAAGCCCTTGCTCCTCTTGGAAAGTCTTAAGCAAGTTTCTGAAGAAAATAAAATCATGTTTATTGTAGTAGTTTTATTTCTTAACGGAATCAGCTCAGGAACATTTCACATTCAAGCCTTTGTGCCTCCGTTAGACAATTAATGTTGTCAGAAAACAGGGCAAGAGTAGTTAAACTGGAGAAAGGAAACCATTTTATTCCATGATGTGAACTTTCACAGAATCACTCAGAGTAACTTGCAAAGTACTCGTGCTTTCCTGTCTGAGGCAAGGGTACATTAAGGGATCGCTGGGTGGATCACTGCGCAATGTGGTGAACACAGCACAGCTGTATGCAGCTATTTGATGTCAAGTAGGTGCGACTCTCTGAAGTCAAGTAATTTATTTCGTATATGAGAATGGAGACTGAAAACCAATCTAAGCCTGTGTGAATTCCTTAACATGTTGTCTGAGCTCCTGACTGTGACTGTCTGGTGGGACACAGCAATCCAGCAGTGTCCAGCTGATGTCTCTGCAAACTGTGTTCCCATTTATCACCGTGATCGATGGAGTGCGGCGGTGCAGGGGAGGCTTGTTTGTGGAGCACAGCGCGGGCCTCATGTGGGGAGCAGGTCAGTTCGTCCCTCAGCTCGAACAAGGAGTTAAATAATTGTCAACTGCAGCTCTGCTGCATGGGAATTGCATCCCGTGAGCCTGGTGTTCACTGCCAGAGAAGCATCTCAGAGGCCTCCCAGCAGGGGTTACTGACAGCAGCGCTCGCTGCCTGGCAGATGGCATCTGAACAATTGACAGAGGAGAGGCAGCACTGTCTGTATCCAAATGTCTGCAACTGGGCTCTGTGTGAGAGAGTATGTGCAGCAAATGTGAGGGGAAACGTTGCACAGATGAAACATCCCCTCCCTGAGGGTGCTCAGCTGACCCAAACTGCAGCAGAACAGAAGGCAGCGTAGCTGCTGGCAGGGGAAGCACCACCAGACGCCGCAGCCATCGCTGCCACAGCCCTGCTGCTGGTGTTACCTGTTGGAGGCACACACAGCCCGCAGCCGTGCCCTGTGTTCCATACATCCGTCCCCTGGAGCTGAGGTATGAAACAGCACAGCAAGGCCTGCTCCTTGTCTTTCAATGTAAAACATGAAGTAGCAGCTGGACTGTTACAGAAGTACCTGCAGTGAACAGATGAGGAAGAGGAAGAAATAACTGAGGAATAAATATGGTGACCTTGGGGGTTGGAAGGGTGTCATCGTATGGCTTCTCCACTTCATGTTTAGCTGCCAAATGGCATGGCAGCCTGCTATAGATGCAGCTGGGGTGGACTTCAGCATGAAGAAGAGAATAGAGTGTAACCAGCTTGCTCCTTGCTGCAGTTGCACCCCACATCACAAGACAGGTAAAGCTGAGCAGTCTGCATCCCACATTAAACACTGCCAGTGCTTCTTGTCTGCGTGCAGTCGCTGATTCCAGCGCACAGCGTCTCTGCTGCGTTACTAGCAGGATGGTAATTCCTTTGCTGCCATTGGGGAAGAGGATTGTGAGATCTGCCTCCTAAAAATGCCACAGACCTTCCCCACTTCAAAGCAAAAATGCTGCTCTTCTTTCAAAGGGACTGTGGAAGTCCATTAGGGCAGGAGAAACTCAGTTTGCAGAATGGAGTTTGTCAAATATCCGCAACTCCTTGGCAGCAGCAGCAAATTCTTGTGCAAGACAGATGATATCTACTGAAATATGTTCTTACTTTTTCTTGCCAAGAAATCTTACCCTGTTCTTATTCTGATGGCAGAAAAAGCTGCCTTTACTGAATGCATTTCAGGGGAGTCATTCCTTGCTGTGCTTGTGAAATTAATAGCTAAGCTGAATTCTTGTGTACTTAATCAGTTTCTTTCCTTCGTACCTGCTGTTGTCACCCCAGCCTTCAAGTGTAATGCATCGGGCAGCCTTGTGCTGGATGAGCATTGTGTGGTTGGGCCAACTGGAGCCCCATGCTTTTCTGTATCTCTGCTTTTTTGGGTTTTGTTTTTTCTTTCTTTGTTAGCAGGTGAACAGAAGTCTGCCTCCTCCAGGCCATTGCTGCTGACATTCGACGCTTGTCCGTGCAGCTGTGGCTTGTAGGTGGTTCTGCTGCTGAGGCATCCATTGTTTTCAGCTGGCTGATAGGATGAACTGCCAGAGTTCTTCTCGGATAATATTTTTATGTGATACATATGATAACAAGAAACCTGCAGTGTCCTGCCAAGTTCCTGGAACATACTCTGCTTCCTATTGATCTCGGAGTTCCTCACAGTCCGTAGTGGAAATGTTGAGGTTTTCTGTCTTGCAAACTTCCACATCTGAGAGTAACAAAGTAAAGAGAGATTCAGTTGTCCTTTGTTGGTATGGCTCTCAAGTTGCCTTCCTGCTCTGGAGAATTCTGGCTTTGCTATAACACAAAGGCCTCTCCATTTTTAGGACTGAAAAGTAACTTTGAGAATTTTGTCCCAGATAATGCAGTGTTTGCTGCCCCAATATATAAAGGACATGAGAAAAGCGGTGCTCACTGAGCCACCATCAGGAGCTCACTTGCTGTAACTGCTCTGTACGTCACAGTTGCGAGGTCTTCGGCTGAGGGCTGTTGGGCCGACCATGCTGCAGGCTGTGCCACGTGCGGTGCTGCCTTTTGGTATCGCTTACGTTGGTCCTGGGGCTGCTCTTGGGCTACCCAGCATCAAAAGCAGCCTTACTGTGGTGATGGTGCTGCGGGTTCTGTTAGGAAAGCAGCTCCAGTCTGAGGCCAGGCTGGGGACTGAGCAAAGTCCAGCAGGTTGCTGGAGCTCCGGGGCGGGGAAGCCCAAGGACACTCACTCAGAGCCTTGCTCAGATGCTCGTTTGCCCGCAGTGTGCCATCGTATTCCCACCTTTAAGTGGATGATTACAGAGGAATTCCAATAATGTATGAAATTTCTCATTATTAAAGCTCTACACTGGGGACTGAGGGTGCCCGTTGTTGTCTAATTAAGCTTTTTCTCAAGAAGTCACTGTAATTGGGAGCAACACCGCTGGCTTTCTTTTTCTGGGGTGATCTCCTTAATTCCAGTAGGAGGTCGTTTCCAACCTGCAATCCTCATTTGTGCTACTGGAGCCTTTTTTTTCCTTAACCTGGTTGTACTTACTTGGTCTTCGTTTTCCAGCAGCTCAGCAGAATCCTTTGGACATGCTTTTTGTTTCCAGTTGTCTCCTCCAGTGCCCCGTGCTCCACATGAAGAGCTTTGTGGCTGGGTTAGTAGGCACAGAGGGAGTCGCTGGGAGCGCGGACCGTTCCTGGCTGCACCGCTGAGTGCACTTAAAAGGAGTTCTTCTCCTCCACCCCTGTGCTGAGTTGTATGGGAATGGCAGTGAGTCACAGCAGCAGGAGCTGCGTGAGCCAGCGCAACCCACTCGTGAGATTTTTAGGATGCATGAGGTTTCATCGACGCAAGGGATTTGGAGGGGGCGGCAGGCAGGGAAGACCAAGCTTTTCCCTTCCTACTGTACTATCCCAAGGCAGATCATTGCTTAGTGGATGATCAGGAAAAGGCTCTGGCCCTGCAGTGTGGAAGGAAGGCCCGTGGCAACCATGGTGCTCTCAAATTACCGCGCGTAAAGGTGAAATGCTGCCATGTGTGGTTCCGTATCATGGCTTTGCTGAATGTTCAGGCATCAGAGGATTTCTCTAAGCTGCCCAGCTGATGCCTTGCGACTGCAGAACTAATGGTGGGAGTGCCTAAATCTTCCTGAGCCTTCTGAAGGCTTGCTTAGGAAAAAAAGGTGTCAGTTGTGGTTGTTGCTTGGGTTTTAGTGCTCTGGAGTTTACAGAGGAAGGTAATGTTGGTACTTGACTGGTGCCAGTGGAAAACACTAGTGTTTTGGGCACACCAATTTTAAAGAAATCTGTAATATTTGAGGCGCATTGCAATTGTTTTTTCTGTCTATTTAGCAAGAAAATGCACTTTTTGCATCTTAACTACATGTGAGAGTTTCATTGTGAATTGGAAATTCTGAAGCAAAATTAACTTGCAGAAATGTCACAAGTCAACAGAGATCACATTGCTCTTCTTCATCAGGGTGGGGTATTGTGTTCTGTAAGTCTCTGCACTCCTAAACTGGGAGAGTATTTCTCTGGTTAATAAAGACCTTTTCATTCACAACAGAACATTCTGAAAGAACATGCTGATGATGACCAAAATCTTGCGATTTCGGGTGTCCCTGTGGTCAGCTGGCCCAAGAAGACCCCAAAGGTAATGAGACACGATTACCTACTAATCATTGCTGTGCCAGGTCTTGGTGTTTATTTAGCCGTAATCTGGCAAAGTGTTTTATATGATACTTTGGCAGCAGCTAGCACTTTAAATGTGAAAAGTCATTTTCAGTGATTTTATGATTACACATTGAAGCAGAACATAAAGGTACCTTAGTAGGGAGAAATAGGTAGTTTCCATTTAAAAAAGATTTTGCTCAGGCCTTGCTTATCTGTATAGAACTTTGATCTGTCTCAGTCATTTACTAACCATGGTTAAATTTGAAAATGGTGGTGCAACGTTTTGTGTAAATCTAAATGCTGTGTAAATCCTACAGGCTGGTCACGTAGCAAATACTTCTGTCTGGATGAGAGGATTTCTATTTTTTTTTTTTCTCTTACACTGTGAGGCCTCCTGTATTTTCTGTGTATCTTCCACTAACTTTGGAGAGTTGTTGTCTGTCCTGGTCCCTTGAGTTTTCGTCCTTTACATGGGAGTAATTCTCCTCACTTGAGGCTTGCTTCATCAATGCTGATGAAGAGTTTGAAATAAGTAAAGAATAGTGTCAGAAGGCTGAATGTTATTTATAACAGTGGTATGTTTGCCACACTCCAGTTATTCAGCATGCTGTAAAAGCAGCTTTGCTTATTTAGAAGATGTCTCATTGCTTCTATTTTTACTGTCTTTTTCAGTGAATTCGTTTTATAATACAACATTTCTCTGGAAATGCTGAAAGGGTCAGTCATCTTAAATCAGGCTCTTATCTGAAAATCTGTTGTTACCATCGTTGTATATAGCTTCAGATCATTAACCGAGTGAGTTACCTTCCCTGATCTCTCTTTGCTGGCTGTGGCTTTGCATATAGTCACTAGTAGCCCTGAGAGTTTGCTGTTTTCAGATGGGAAGCAGGAGACCATAAACTTCAGCAGCTGCCAGGGAAGAGTGGGGCAAAGTGAGCAGGAGTCGCTGCTTCGGGTTGATCGCTGTCTTCTAGCTGGGTGCATTTCAGAAAAGTTACATCTTGCTAAATACCTATTTCCCTTCTAAGATTTTACATTGTAGGAGGTTCATAGGAACACGCGTTTTGTTGAAAACATTGATGTGTCTGAAAACAACAATTTGTTTAAAAACCTGAGAGGAGCAGGTGTCAGATTCTCCACTCCACTCTTTGCTAGTTGCTGGTCGCTCACCAGTGAGATGTGCTCTAAACATGGAATAACGCAAAATCTCTGTGACCAGAGGAGAACTGGTGTGTGAAGCTTACAAAACAAAGAAGTTTTGTAAACAAACAAACAAACAAAAACAGTAACAGTTGACTCCTGTGCTGTATTTTTTGAGCTTGTGGTAGAAGTAAGGATATTAATGTTTTGAGGATTTTATAAGCTTTGGTGTTTGTTCATGTTCTTGTTCGCTTTATTTTGGAGTCCTTGATAGATGGCTCATTTATTATATTTACTTCTGTGCATTGGCAACATAACTGTAAAAGATTCTGTGGTGGGATTTTTTTGGTGATTTTAATCTCATCCCTTTTTGCAAAATCCATCTTGCTGGCTGCAAGTTTTCGGGTTTTTAACTTTCTGGTGCTTATTTTCCATTAGCTTTTTTGAAAGCAGAAATTTTTAAAGGCATCGTTCCCAGTGCTAAGTTACAATAACAATTATACACACCACCCAACTAAGAGGAAAACTTTCATGGAAAGTCAGACTTTACCTTGAAACTGGCAAATAAAAACTTCTAACAAGTTCTTTCACCATGGTCTTCGTACTTGCTTTGCTTAATTGGTAATCAACTTGTGTTATGCTGAAGTTGAAGGCATGCCACAGATAAGGCAGAATGTTTTGCAGAAGGAGTTTGTTGTTTTCTGGGCTCCCTTCGGATGCCCAGGTGTCTCTGACACCTTCCATGTCCCAGCTGTTTCTCTCCTCTGGGAACAGGCCGGGAAAATTTGTCTTAATAATCATAAAATCTTAGTGTTGTGTCTTTGAGCCCCAAATTAAAATATGCTGGAAAGACAGTGTAGGGGAAATTTGTGTAAAGGCAATAGTGTTAGTGGTTAAGCTTCATCAGCTCTCCTTTGTTCCCGGTAACTCCTGATAATGAAACAGAAGATTCTTCAGAGAAGAAAACCCTTAGGGAGGGGGAACTCCCTTTAAATTGGGATGGGGCTGGTGGAGCAAGCCTCCAGGGCTGGAAGGTTCCACAAGCGTTGAGCATGAGGCAGAGCAGTAATGCCTAGGAGTCGTGTTGCTAGCTGTTGTGTTGCTCTTCTAGGAGAAATGCCAGATATTTCAGAGTGCCTTTCTGGAGACGGTTGGTGTGTAAAGGGAGCGGCAGATAGGATGCAGCGTGGGGCTGGTGAGAAGACACTGTAGTGGTGCACCAGCTCCAGGGAGATGAGAATTGTCTGATTCAGTCCTTAAAGTAAAAGAAGTGAACAGAAATTCAGGAAGAGGAGGCAGTAAATGAAAAACGTGGTGCTTCCTTTTCCCCCAGAGAAGCCTCCAGAAGAGATTTAGAAAGACAAGAGCAGCAGATGGAGAAGGAAGAATAAAGCTGGCACTAAATGCCAAAACATTTCAAAGAAAATGGAAATGACTGTAAAGAAAGGAGGGGAAGAGACTAGAAACAGCAAGAGAGCAGGATGAGGAGAGGAGCAAGTATTGAAACGAGATGGAATGAGGGAAACATAGAGCAGAGCTAGGAAACTCGTGGAAAATTAACAGAACCCTGAAGGAGGAAGGGACAGTGAATGACTGAAGCTGTGTGAATAACCCAAGCTGTGAAAGGCCTTGCTCAGGCATGCTGACTTTCTTTTGGAAGAATATGCCTTTAGTAATCAGTGGTTTGTAGAAGCAGCAAATAATATTTCCATTTAAAATTGAGTCACGGTTTGTTTTACGCGTTGTTGGTGTGATGTGCCAACAGTGTGTGCAGCTCTGTGCTGCAGAGCAGCAGCTTGAAGACTGAAATTCTGGGGATTAGGAAAGAAACATGCTCACTCCCCTTAAACACCTCAGTTCACAGCAGAGAAGGCGATGGACAAGGCACTTGGCTAAGTAGGTGAGTCCCATCCATACGCTGTGGCCCCGTCGTGCTGCATCACTCACGTCTGTCCTTTCTGAAGGCATTTGGGGCTGTCAGATGTACTGCAGCTCTCTCAAAAAATTTATTCACTGAGAAAAGAAACAGAAGTAGCAATCAAGAATGTTTTTGTGAGGAGATGAAATAAATAGGCGACATTTGATGATCTTGGGATTCATGCACAAAATGGGAGGCGGAGGGCTGCGAGCTGCTCCCAGCTCTGTTGCAGCCCGGTGTCGTGGGAGGAGAACTACTCTCCCTCAGCCTTCCCGTGTGAGAGGGTGATGCTTTCCATCCCGGGAGTGAAATGGGTGTTTGTAAAGGTCTGTGAAACTTTCTGCTGAAAGTTTTGTGGTAAAACATGTGAACCTTTGTTATCTTACGGTGATAGGGAAACAGCGTGTGATTCAGAGGCACCTCTCCAGATGACGTCTATGTGGCTTTTTTTTGGTGAAAACTCTTTTAGAAGCAAGAATCTGCTCTCTTTTCAGCTGTAGAGTAAGAGACAATTTTCGGAAGTCCATTTTCATAAGCCTGTCTGATAGTGACTCACTTAACAATACATTTGACTCTGCCAGGGATCCTAGGACATGCCCAACAATCCTAATTTAATCCTCATCAGAGAATCAGGAACGTGAAACCTCGTGTGTTCTGACATCTGGCTGGCAGCGTACCTGCCTGCAGCCAAGACAGCACGCTTCCGCGAGCACCCGCGCTGCTGTGTTATGTTCCCACTGCTTTGCTGGAGTTGTGCAACAGTAAGTTGTCCTTGCTTGGTGCCGAGCCCTGTCTGTGTTTTCTCTGTAGTGGCAGTCTGCTGTCTGAAAGGAAGAACTCCATAGGATGTGCTGCTTCGGGCTTTTGATTGCTTGCCTGATGGAAGTGAGAACAAATTGTAACAAAGGAGCTCCTTCCGCATCCCAAGGACATGGACTTGGGGGTGGTGCAGAACGAGAACAGGGCCTAGCTTACCCTGAAGTTTCCACTGTGGCAGCACATCTCTGATCACTGGTGTGGAGCTGCCATCAAGCCTCATCGTGAAGCCCACTCTCAAGATTTTCAGCCCTACATTATCAGATTTCCCATTTTAATCTGATGAGGGATTAGGGCTAATGTTTTATGAGAGGACCTCAGAGTATGGCCCAAGCAGCAACCATCTATTTTTTCAACCCCTTTCCTACTTCTGGAAGGCAGTAGTCAGCTATAGCAGCACGTAACTGCACTCTGTGGAAGTGCCTTCTGTTTTTACTGTGATAGAGATCTTCAGCTGTCTGCGAAGAGCAGCTGTGAAGAAGTAAAACGTGTTTGGACTCTGTTGTTCTGTGGAGAGTTAGAAATGCAGACTGAGCTGGATTCTCACCTCTTTTACCTGGCATAAACCCGAAGCCACTGCATTTGTAGTGGTAGCAAGTGTCCAGCTACACAACGGGTCTGGCTGGGAGCAGGAGGTGAAGCTGTAATTGTCAGAGGCTGGTTAACGACGCTGGAAAATGTGGCCGTTGTTCTGACTCCCTGCTCATGCACTTCTTCCTTGTAATTTTTTCTTCTTGATTTTAAGAGAAGATACTTAAGTATCATAGGGCAATGGTAATATCCCCATTTAAAGGAGTGCTATTAATTAGTAAATGCCACAAATTGAAATTTTAATTGGATTATAAAACACCCTTCCCTGTGATTGGCAATGCAAAGTAGTGGTCATAGCTGTGTTGATGAGAGCCAGGAAGAAGTAGTCATTCCATATATATCCCTGGCTATTTTCTGTTGATGTGTTTTGGGTTGGGGGGTGGGCACAGGGCTGAAAGGAACTTCTGGGTTACTGACTGCACTTTCCTACCATCATGGGCAACCACGACATCCAGTTCCATTCATTAGTAAGCTCTGTCTTACAGCAGTTTATATTTTAACCCATTATTTTTACCAGCCATGTTTTTGCAGAATTCTAGACATAGAGAATTCTGGCAAAGAAGGATTAACCTTTAAGAATTGGTTGGCAAGAGGTAAAGCAAGTGGCTGGTTAGTGGGGCTGAGGAGGCACTGCACTAGTCTCAGTGCATCAGCTATGTCCTGTCTGCTAGAAGAGTTGTAAGAACAGAGCAGGCATCTTTCCTTCGCTTAACTTCACAGTTAGTCTAGAAGACTGTGTTGTCGGCTTTGTGTGTGTTGTCCATTGGCAGATTTTTTTTTTCTTTCCCTGCGGATTTACCTGATAATTTGATGTTGATAATGTTGATTTCTGATGTCTGTAGCATTTGGCAACAGTGACCCCATGGTTTCCATTTGTTGTTTTAGATTGGTTCCTTCATATTAGAAATAAGCTCCATGCCCCCTGCACATGGGTTTTGAGAAACTGGAGTGAGGTGTCCTGTTCACCTTCTCTGCACTGTGGGCATCTTTGTTGCGTCCCTGTTACTGCTTCTCAGTCATCTCTTCTGCTCTCAAGCTGGAAACACTAGTAACTTCAGTTTCCTGTGGTACACAGACCATACCATATGTTTGATCATCTCTGGCACTGTTCTAATTCCTAGGTGGTTTTGAGGGTGGATATGAGGCTCCAGAACCACAAACAGTATTCAAGATGTGACGTTAAAGAGAGGAGACTTGAAGAGCGTGCCTTGTTCAGCATGGCACAACAAAGTTGAAGGGGGAGATGATCGCTGTGTGTAAGTACTTCAGGGAGTGAAAATACCAGGGGAGGAGAAGAGCTGAAGTTAGTGGGCAATCTTGGCACCAGAACAAAGTGAATGTTTACAGGTGTAAACATACCACAAATAAACTTAACTCTGGAAATAAGGTTTCTGATCATTGTTCGTAGTCCGAACTGAACAGAATGCACACAAAAAAAGTAGACAACAGCGATGACAAGGGTGTTAGGTTCTTAGAAATAACTTGTATTTTAAATAATAAAGGGCAGTGATGTTAGTCAGTCTCTCCAAGTCTGGAGCCCTTAGGGGTCCTTAGGCACGTGTCTGCTGCTGTTTTCCAGCAAGGAAACCTCTCTTGTTGCTATTTTACATGAATAACGCTGGCAAGGGAAGATCTACCAGCTTCTAATAACAGAGCTGCTTTATGTACAACTCCAGTTCTGTGAACACACATATAACGTTGTGCATTGGATCAAACGTCAGAAATACTCAGTAAATGGACTAAGAGTAGATGCAGCAAATTTGAATGTATGCAGAAATTAGAAAAAAAGCATCAATTCAAGAGATTCGATAAACTTCAACTTGAGAAAGATCCCAGCGGTGCTTAGCACTGTGAGTTTCCAGAAGTGTTGTGAATTGTTTTACATCTCATTTCCTTTAAATTCAGATCAAGAGGTGCTAGGTGGACAAGGAACGTTCTTGAAAACCGTTTGGATGAGTACTTCCAGTTTTTACTTGCTTGCTTACTAAGAATTCCTGCCATAGCTACTGCTAGGCCAGCTCCACCCAGCGCAGCGGGCGCACCGAGGTGCTAGCTGCAGCAATTAGTGCTGTAACCAGCGAGGTGTCTGAAGCAGATCTGAGCACGTACAAATGGCACAGCATCAAAACAGCATCAGCTTCAGGAGCCTGCCCGGGGCTACCACCAGGAAGGCTATGTTCCTAGTAGCAGCAGTGGGAAACCTGTGCCAAACTCCCTAGGACAGGCCAGCCTTGGAGATCCATTCAGGGTGCTAACTGTGACAGTAGGAAAGGCTTGGAAGGCAAATACTGGCAACTACAAGCAAGCAGCTGAAAACTAAAATAAAAATTTGGTCTTTCTAGTGTTGGAAAATAACTGGGAAGGGGAAGGAAAAAAAGGCAGAAAGACACCAAAAGAATTCTGTGTAATTTGTTGGACTCTGTATTTTTCTAGTTGTGATTCGAATCGGGTTTTACATCAGTCAATCCAGTGCCGCAGGAGCAAAAAGGGGATTGAAACTGTCACATGTTGTCCTTGCCAGGCACCAGTTTAAAGGTGTTTGAAGTGATCTCACACAGCACTGCCTGACCTCTGCTTGGTGTCAACAACAGTTTCAAATGCTGAGAGCCTGCAAGATTTGCGTGCACAAATACTTGTGTGCTGTGAATCCTTTTTGTTGGTAAAAAGCATAAAGTTCATCATCTACTGCAAATCAGACAATTCTTGATAGCTATGGGATGCTTATAATTTTTCTGTCAGAAAATAAGTACAAAAGAAAAGATAAAAATAAATTTAACTTGCTTTTCTCTTTACTGATTTCAATTGTGATTGGAATCAGTGATTTGAGTAATTTTGAATAATTTCTGTTCTTTTACACTGTAGGGATAGTAGTTGCCATATGGTAGGAGAGCACTGAAATCTATTGAGACAGGTGCTCCAGTTCTGGCTCCTGACAAATCCATTAAGAAACAAAACCACATAGTTGAAGTTGGGGGATTTTTTATTTTTTAAGAGGGCTTCCTACAGTAGCTGGACACATGCAGAACTAAGCCCTTTCCCTGCTAACTGCACTTGGGAGCAGGAGGAAGCCTGATGCACCAGGGCTGAAGACTTCTTCGGGTACTGCCCAAAGAGCTGCTGAAGCTGCTGCGAGCTTTTGTCAAATGCCTGCTTTCCTGGAAGGCAGCTCCTTGCCTGGCTTGTTTATTCTTCTGAGCAATGCTTTAGTCTCTTAAAACACCAGTTCTTGAGGCAAATGTGTTTCTGTGATAACTCCACACAGGCCAGACGGGTTTCAGGGTTTGGTGCATGTGTGTCATACGTAACCTGCCCCAAGAGCTTCGCTGCGTATTGCCTCAGTGTTCTCCTAGAAGCTGTTCCTGGTGACTTGACAGATTATTTCTCACCTCAAGAGGCTGTACTTGAAATATTGTGTCCCTTCAGGGAGTAATTATAAATAGCAAGGACTTGAATGAGCACCTTCTTAATCTTCCATCTTTGACTTAATATTTTCCCTTCTTATCAACTCCGAACCACTTGCTTTGAAATTTGACCAATGTCTTTATGTGATTAATACATCAAACAGGTAAATTAGAGCCATTTTGGCTCAGAGTAGAAATTTGAACAGATTGGAAAAAATGAACAGACATCTCTTTTTTCAAACTGTTGGTCTCAAAGTATCATAGTGGAAGATTTATGCGTTCTTCCCCATTGTCATTCTTCCAGCATATGCAAGAATATTCAGTAACATGAATTTTTTCCAACAAAGGTCTTGACTGCCATTTTTCAGGACAGCTGCTTTCTCCCTATTTCATGACAGTACAAGTGCTGATGAAAACTGCTTTAGTATAAGACCTTTTTTGAATGTAGTGGATGTGAACTGAGTTGAAGGGTCTCAAATTTTTTCACCAGGAGCCTGACTAGGTTGATTGCAGAGCTGGCCAACAAAGCCCAGCCAAAGCTAAGATTTGGGTCTGATGAAGTATTCGAGCATCCTTGTGCTCTCCCCCACCCCAACATTAAAACCCGTCAAGCTCTGAGTTACGCATCTGAGCTGTAATAGTTTTGTTTCTGGATCGAAGCATGTTGGCAGAGCGGTGTGGAAGGCATTTGTCATTCCGCAGTACGTGCTGCACAATTATGGACATTAATCCTGCGTGCACTTTTCAGAACAGAATTGGATTGTATGTTCTGTCCCTGAGAAGATGGCTTCCTTTTAGTTCCATAGCACACTGAAATTAAAGTCTGCTGAGAATATAAATGAGGTCTTGTTTCAACTTTATGACTTTCCTGCAGGCACTTGTAGACCAGATACAAGGCACAGAAGTGCTCTCCCTTTTGAAAATTAGCAAATCTAACAAAAGTGGAGAAGGTCTGATGAAAGCTAAGCAGCTTTGCAACTTAGTCGAGCGTGTTTTGCTTGTTTTCATCCCGTTCCCCTACAAATCCCAGTCAGGTCTGTAGGAAACAGCTGAGCACCTGAGCTCTCCTGAGGAAAAATGTCCTTCAGTTCTTTCTTTGCTTTCTTTCAGCACAGGGTTTGTTTGTCTCTAAGTGTTTGGGTTTGGTCTCCAGACTGGAGAGCGACTGCCAGATACCGGGCTCAGCGAGAGCGATTGCGCTGTGTGTCAGAGTGCACCAAGCCACTTCAAGGAAAGCAGGTTACATGTTCTGGTTAATCCACTCCTTTAGCTAGCAGCCGCATCCATCTGCACATTCCTCCACAGCGTGGCAGTCATTTCTTGTCTTCCTGGGAGCCTACTTCACTGGTTTTTGCATTTACTGGCAGAACATGGCTCGTGGAGATGAACTGTGCTGAGGGAACACTCCACGATGGGAGGATTTGTGGAAGAAGGAAGCACGGCAGGATGTGCTGCATGTCCCAGCATATAGCCCCCATCGTGCCACGGCTCTTCCTGTGGAGAGTGAATTCACACCTCCAGGTCTCAGGAGCTGCTGAGTTTGGTGCCTCCCTGTTTTCACAAGACCTCAGTGATGTATCAGTACGTTCCCAAGATGCAGTGTTTTTTCCTTATGTGGCAGATAAACTCGATGCTTGAGTATGCTTTCTGCGGTCTGTCTTACTACATTTTTAAGATGACGGGAATGTTCTTAAAGAGATTGTGAAGGGCAATCAGTGCATCTGATGACTGCTCTGATGCCGTAGTTCAGATAAAAGAAATAGTGGGAAGTGGTAGGATCCTGAGGCTGGATGGATATTTGAAGGCAAAAAGAAGGTTGCCAGAACGTCTGTGACAGTGTTGAGATTGACTGAAATGTTGGCCAGAGCTCCTGAGAAAAGCGTTGTGAAATTTGCCTGCGTCCAGCAGTTAGGATCACATTTCATATGAATGGACAGTGCGCCAAAATAAGGATCCTTAGAAAGCTGTGGGGTAACTACCTTACTCCGATGCAGGTCAGAAAACATGACTCCAACATCTGGATGGGTTTGCTTTTCCAAGCCATAAGCACTGGCCTACAAGAAAGCAGCAGAAGCTCGAATCACAAGATTTTTTTTTTCAAGAACTTGCATATAAGCTGATGCTGTTTTTTTTTTTTTGTTTTTTTTTTTTTTGTTCCAAATTGCTTCCACTTAAAATTTTTTCTAGTATCAGCAAAATATAATCCTCTATAAAGATACAGAAGAAGCTTCTGGGGAAGGTTAAATCAAAGGTACATTTGTACTGCATTAAAAATATTTTCACCTCGAACTGAGAATCACAGAATCGTAAATCACAGCTGATCCTTGTCGGTCCCTCCCCACCTGGGATGTTCTGTGATTCTCTGATAAACTCCAGTGTGTGATCTGCAAGCACAGATTCTGTCCAGCGCTGAGCACTGATAGCAGAAGCTGAGATCTGTTGGTACTAGAGAAGCTCAAGAGCAAGGGCGGGGCGCAGGGGTTGTAGTCTCACTCCCCCCCATCTTGGTTTTACTACTTACGGATATTTGCATGAGAATAAGATCTGGTTCTGTGGCACTCATATGCTCCTGCTGTTTATTCTTGGCTTGAGGTTATTGTCTCAGTTTGTGACAATGTAATTGGTTTCTGTGGAGAAGATTATGATATTGATGTGACATACATATAACTTCAGGTGAGGTGCAGTCAGCACCAGCAGCTCAGAATGGAAGGTACGCTCTGCTTGCATGCGGTTCTCACTAAGGCTAGTTCAGCCGTTCAATTAAGGATGTTATTTATTACTTGTATCACACAAATTACATCGCGCTAATCTGCGGTGTGGACACAGTTACACCAGCACAGGCAGGGCTAGGGTTGGTGCTGCTTGTTTGTTTTCTAAACTGCTGTAAACTGTGCCAGGACCATCAGATGTGCCCTGCTAGGGCTGCTCGCACGAAGTTGCTCACTGTTCGTTGTAACTCGGTGTTTTCTGGTGTAGACAAGCTGAAAGGATCATACTGGAAAGTACTCTCTTAATAGTTCTTTCTGTGTATTAAATATATCTGTGAACATTTAGCTGCTCTTGTTCAAGATGAGATTTTTGGAGAGCAATTACAATCAGAAAGGTTCATCTTGTTGTGTTGTTCCCCCCCCCGCCACTGATACCCAATTTGCTATTTTATATCATACCCTATGCATTGTTTTTTTTTTTTAAAACACCAGCTCTACAAAGTTTACCCAGTATCTGAAAGTCACTCTGAGATCATCTTGGCCTGTGCATCCCCACTTGTAATGAGGGCTGGACTTTGCAGCTCGTTGACCAGCTGTGTTGCTGGAAGGGGCAGAGTGGAGCAGGCTCCCAGGTGTGGGGTGGCCAAGGGGCCCGGTGCGTTACGCTGGTGGGCTGACCGGGGATCACGAGTGCTAGGACGTGGTGTGGGTGAGGGGAGTAGGATGAGCTGTGTCAGGGTTTTGTTGGTAGTGAATGTTTCACCGTGGTGTGACTGGTGGATTGGGGCTGGCCTTGGGGCTGTCCCAGGTTATTTTTTTCCCATCTGGACCGGGGAACCAAATGCTGGAGTGGGGAACAAGCCTGGCTGTGTGGAGTCTGAGGCTGGGTCTGCCCGTGGGCAGGTGTTGGGACCAGGCGTCCCGGTGTTAGTTGTCCTCCTGGAACCACCAGTGTGCTCTGAGTGTGTTGCTTATCCTTGCTTCCTGTCTTAGAGCTCTCCTTTGTAGGCCTCTAGCGAGAGGTGCATCCCTCCCTTTCCTCTCTCCTCCAGAAGACGCTAGATTCTGCTCTAACCCTGTGCTACAGAAAGCCAAGGCCTTAGGCACATGCCTTTCGTGCCTGGGCTTTCATCTGCTCCTGCTCTGCCTTGTGTGCGAGCACGGGGTGGGGAGAGAAACCTGAGGAGATGCTGAGCTCACCCATGGACGGCTGCGAGCAAACGCCTGGCTGCTGGCGCTGCGATGAGCGAGGCTGGGGCAGCACCGTCACCTCCACAACGCGTGCTGGTGGGCAGGACAGGAGCACAAACAAGAGACGGATGTTTAACGAATTCACAGCGGGGAACGGGCGTCGTTACGTGGCTCACTTATGTGATACACGGCCTGTAAACGCGCCGAAGTTTGGCCGAACTTTGAGTAGAGCAGGGACACGAGGCTGCGCGGAGCAGGGTGTCAAGGTGTAGAGCAGCGTCGTGCTGGGTCTGTGCCTGCCACTGCCTCCTCCGTGGGGCTGTGGAGTGTTTGTGTGGCCACATGGTGATTCAGGCCAGGGAACCGAGCTCAAACTTGTTTGGCAAAAATCCTGATGCAAAGACCATTAGATCTGCTGCTTTATGGCCTCTTGGTTGCTCAGCACATGCAAATATTTAATCTCATGTTTAATTCTATAGTGTGGGCGTAGGAGCCAGCGGCAAAACCCTGACAACTTGAATGGAATCGGGATTTCCCCTAAAAGCAGGCCCATAAATCCACTGGGAACTTTAATTCCCAGCGCTTAACACTGGGGCCTGTACACCTGGACCCTCTGTCGTCAGCTTTCGAGGACAGCGGCTGTATTTTGTGTCCAGGTGCTGGCTGCCCCGGGACCCAGGGAGTCTGGGATGAAAATCTCGTCTCGGGATGAGCTCGGGATGACCGGAGCAGCGCCGGGCCCAGGCCGTGGGCGCCGAGCAGCCCGGCTCCCCGTGGGAACAGCCCCACGGAGCGCGTTGTCGGGCTTTGCGGGGTGTTGCGTTCCGCTCCCGGGCCGTGCGGCTGTACGAGCCCACCTCCTTTTGTCTCGGCAGCCCGAGCACCCCGCCCGGCCCGGCCCG
>VXAV01009243.1:403232-435695 GCA_013399715.1 Alectura lathami | reverse complement strand
GAGCGGGCCGGGGCCGGGGCGGTGCGCTGGGGCCCTGCGCGGCCGGGTGCTGTTCGGTTCGGCTTCTGTAACGGGGGTCCTGCGGGGGTCTGTGCTGAGCCCGGGGGTGCTTCGTCCTGAGCCGGTTCGGAGCCAGAACCGTTCCCTTCCCGGGGAGGAGGGGTGTGGGGTGAAGAGGGGGATGTGTGTTAAAATGGAGAGAGAACTTTTATTGCTACTTCCAGCGTTTATTCTCCAAAGGTTTTCCTTTCCCTTTGGGGGGGAAGGAGAATAAACTTTCTGAATTCATGAAGTAATCTGGGAAAAATAATCCAGAACATATGTTCTAGATTGCATATTTTACTCTCTAAGAACTGCTGAAGCAATTAAAAATGCACCAGGAATAGAATTAAACATATGCATGTAATTTAAATGTAAGCTCGGTATTTTTGTGCATTATTCAAGGTGTTTTGCTCCTTCAGATAGCCTCATAATTTGCTTTTAGAGACAAGTTTGTGCATAGGCCGGGCACTGAGGCTATCACTCCCAAACCCATCTCACTCCTAGCAGCGTTACTGCCCTCTGCTCTGTAACTGCCCCAGGAGATCGGAGCTGGACGGGTTTGGCCATGGTGCACCCAGGGCACAAATCTGGCATGGATGCAGTGAGATGGTGCTGTGCTGTGCTGCCAGCCCGGAGCTGGGGCCGGGTCTTGCAGGAGGAACTTCATCAAGGCTTCGCTGAATTCCGTGGGTGGTGTGAGTGTGCTGGCCCGCGCTGGAGCTCCTGCTCTGCTCAGCTCCCAGCCCCTAAAACCTCCTAGCCCCTTCCCTTCCTTAAACTTTGTCCTATACTAGGCCTCTTCCATTCCCTTCTCGGTTTTGATGCAATTCCTGTATTTTTTTTTTTTTTTTTTTTTTTTTTTTTTTTTTTAAGAGCTAATAGCTCGGGGAGCAGTTTGGTCTCAGCTGCCTTGCATCAGCTGTGAAATCACTGCTGAAGGTGCAAGTTCTTGGTGGAGGAATTTGGGAAGTTGGTTGTGTCCTGAGGTTCTTCATTTCTTCTGAAACCTGAGGCTTGGTAGAATGTTTTGTATCTTAGTAGTGTAACAGAAATTAATGCAAGAAAGTCAAGAGCCTTCCTGTGGGACTTCTGAACTTAAATGACAGTGCTGTGACCTGTGCAGCGAAGGTTTGTGCGGTGTTTATCTTTCTCTTTGTTCCAAACTGTCTCAGTGGTGAAAACCCAAGCGTGGATCCAGCTGCATTTTCATACAAGCCCGCTTTAACGCGTGTAGTTCTTGCCCAGGACATCGGGTCGCTGTCGTGCAGGGTTACGTGTGGTTGTTGTGCCTGTTGCGCAGCAGGTGGAACGCTTCGGCTCCGCAGGTGTAACTCAACAGCACGACTTCAGTGCGCGGGTAGGAGCCGAGGTGTTTATCACTCATAGTTTCTTCTGACTTCTACCTTCAGCCTCTGCTTTTTCCCTAGTCTACAGCTAAACTGGGAAGGTCAAGACACCCATTTCCCAGCATGGCTGTGGAAAGGATTTACCACATTTCAGTAGCTGCAGTCAGCACCAGCAGCAGGTTGGGAGCTGGAGTCCTGGGGCACGTGCCCTGCCCTGCTGGGCTGCTCAGGGTAGGACGAAGCATGGTTGTGACAATGATGCTTGCTCCAGGAGAGCTGCAGGTGTAAACAGTGAGAAGAACACCTCCTGGGTGGTGGTGGTGAGTTTCTTCCAAGCAGCAGTAAGAAGAGGAGCTGTGTTTGCACGAGGTGCCCCAAGTCTGTTCAACTTACTTTCTTTTTAAGAGCTTCTGCTTTGGATGCAGCTTATCTACAAAAGCATGTTTTTGCCTATATATCTTATTCCACACTCCAGGCTGAACTTCTGCCTCCTCACCAGCAGACGAAAATAAGTGGGGGCACTTGCACTGGCACTAAAGTGCGGGTTTATCACACCCTCAACAACGTAGCTGTTGGCATAAAAGCTGCTGGAGTGTCACTAACGTACCTTGCAGGTACGGTTTTTTTCCATTTACTTGTAGGAAATGGCTCTGTTTCTTCAGCAGTGGAGCTCTATGTGGTGACCTGGTGATAGTCACTGCGAGCTACAGGAGAGGACAAGGTCTGTAGGTAGGAAGTGGAGGAGTTGGAAGCTAGGAATATCTGGAGGGGCTTGATCATGTTTGGGGTGGCTGGGAATGGAAACGTCCTGCTGCCTTCCCCTGCCCTGATGCTCCTTGCCCACTGGTGGGCTGTGGACACCTCTACCGTGGCAGGAGCACATGGGTGACGTGGCCATTGCCACCAGGGGAGAACAGAAATCTCCTGGAGTTTGTGTGCATTCCCTTCTGGGCAGGTATCTGTAGTCAAATGCATTAAATCTGTGGTGTTGGCTTGTGCTCTTCAGTTGCACAGTTTTCAGGGTTGTTATTGACATCTGCGTGATCTTGCTGTCTCAAACAAGCTTCTTCCTCACCACCACTGAATTCCTGCAGTCACATCATCCTGTCCTTTCTTCCGTCTCTGACTGGGGTTTCTGTTAATCACTGAAGAGATGGAGGGGTTTAATGCTGAAGAATTGTTGGCTTGGCTGTGCTTGTCTAGGGAGCAGGGAGCCTTGTCCTCCAGAGCTTCCACCCCTTTGAGTCAAATAAAGGCTCCTGCCCACCTCTGATGCTGTGCAAGAGGCAAAGAAATAATCTGCCCTATGCCTTCTCTGTGGCACCCCAAGGGTTTCCCCAGTGGCCATTAGCAGCCCAGTACCAGCACATCACGGTGGTGTTTAGCAGACAGCAGCTCTGAGGTGTGGGTTAATGTGACTTTCTTCCAGGGTTTGTTTATCAGAGGTTATAAAGAAACTACCAGTACAAATGTAGGCATTCTAATTCCATTAAAACAATTGCATTGGGCTATATGAAGGTCTAAGCGCAGGACTGGCACCCCTCAAGTGTCCCGTGTCCTCATCTCTCTGTCAGAGCTAACACTTGCTGTGTGAACTTGGCCAAACCGTACCGCATCAGCATAACCGGAATCTGTCCATGTGTTACAGCAGGAAATCATCCCTGTCCTGCAGGTGGAGAGGGTATATTTATGTGACACGGCACCTTGAGGCAATGAAAACTACAGCTGTAAGATGTCTTCTCTTGGAGAGATTTACGCAGCGGATACGTAAGCCGTGCAGAGCATGCTTGGTTTGGAAGCGAGGTGCCTCAGGGCCTCGCAGCGCTCGCTGTTGGTGAGCCCCTCAGGAGGGTTCTGCGTGTGCCCCTGGGTTCCCTGGGAGCCGTGGCGGGATGCTGCTGGCAGCAGTTGGGCTGCTGGAGCTGCGTGCTGGTTCGAGACCCATGCCAACGCCACGTGCAGATGAGCTTATTTCTGGACTGCAGGCTTTGTCAACCTTGTTTTTAGCCTGCTGGGCTGGTCCTGATGTCAGCAGACCTTGGTCTCCAGAGCAGAGGTGTCTGTATACAGAGCTGCCTGGTGACAGCTCCAAGCAGAGCCGCTTGGTGTTGGGGCAGCAGTTACGGAACATCAGCACCTACTTAGTGATGCTTTTAGCAGCTGATAACTCTTCAAATGATGTCTCCCAGGATTGATTTGGTACTTCTTGCTAGCTTGAGATCTTTTGAGTTATTCTTTGCCACTGTGAAGGTCAGAAATGCATTGTTGTAAGCATCGAAGCTTGATTCTGTTGCTTTAAAGTGCTGAGCTTCCCTTAGTGCCGCTGCTGCCTCTGACCACAGTCTGGGTTCTGAGCAGATGCTCAGAACTGCTGTGAGGGTGTTAAAGTACCCGAAAGCAAGCAGCAAGGGCTGGTGGCATTTCCTGTTTGCTTGAAAGCAGTTGGAAGTGTGATACCCGGTCCTCTTCCCAGACCTGCACAGCCCTAGTGAGAGACTTGCTGATGCCCTCTTTTCCCCTCTAGTCTGCTAATTGCCATCCATGTGCAGCGCTGGCCAGTTTGGGGTTGGCAGGAGCTCAGCGCTTCTGAAAACTCGGTTTGCAGATGTGTCCACTTCCCTGTCTGAGGAGTGAGGGGGTGGTCCCAAATTCATTGCTGGTAAATAGCTTTGTACTTCCAAGTGTGTTACACCTGATGGCCAGGCAGCTGCTGCTTGGTGGCCGCCGTGCTAAACCAGCGTGAGGAGTTCTGCCTCTGCCCGTTACTCACAGGACGGCTCCACGGCCTTGTCGCTGGAGGGCAGCGAGTTGTTGTGCAGAGATGAGATAAAGAGCCAAGAGGGAAATCTTACCAGGTTTGTAAGCCACTGCGTTAGTGCCCCTTGGAACTGGATCCTCGGGGGCATTCCTGCAGGGCCTTCGGCCTGGGTGGCTGGGACGTCCTGGGGCGGGAGTGGGTTGGATGAAGGCTGGCTGCTGGTCAGCTCGCGCAGCCCTGGCTGCTGGGACAGCTGTTGGCGTTTCCTAATGGGTGATGAGGAGGGCTGGGAAGGTGCGTTACACATGGTGAGGTAGAGGGCTGCGTGTCTGCTTTCTGCTGCATGGGGATTTGTAAGGAATTTGGAGTTGTGTAGTGTGCTGTGGCTTCAGATTCATTCTTCAACTTTTGCCTTCCTGCCTCTTTATTTTTATGTTTTAATCAGAATTCTAGAAGCCCGTGTTCAAGCGATGCCTTGTTACCACTTGTATCTTTTCCAATTCCAGATGCAGTCCTCAGCGTTAGGACTGGGCTTGTGCTACCGTGGCAGACTCAGGAGCTGCCTTTCAGCTGGGAAAAGTACCAAGTTTGAATTTTCCTTGAAAGAGATTGCGTTAAAAAAAGCCCATACTGATGGCATTGAAACTGATGTTTGCCTTAAAAAAATTTTATCATGTTTAGAGCTGGTGGGAAGGAGTCAAGGACTCGCGCAGAGCCTTCACATGCTGCGGGCAGGGGGGAGCTGCCTGGGTTGTTGTGTGTTTCAGTTTAACTTACTCCCTTTGGTTCGTCGTTCTCATTTCCTCTGCCAGTGGAAGGAGGCTCTAATAGAGAGAGCGGAGGGGTGATTCATGCTGAGGAAGGAAATTATCTCTTATCTAGGTGCTAAGCCAGTCCTGCCAGCACCGACTTTATCCTTGAGAGGCTGCGATGTTGGTCTAAAAGGCAAATATTTATTCTTCAGAGCGCCTGAAATTGATCTGAAATCTGTGTGTCTGGTGCAGTTTCCGATGGGAAGCTGCACCTCTCCTCGTTCACAAGGCACAGCGGGATCCAGCTCGTTCTGGAGGAGCGTGATTAACGCTCGCAGAAATCTGCGTAACGTCCTCGCCGACTAAGCAGTGTTTTCTCCTGCCTCCGTTACGATGCTCGGGGTTACGCTATAGTAGGACACTTCGGGAAGTTTTGGCAATACAAAGTAAAATGTTTCCCTAGCCCTCTCTTTTAAAAGCTGCCCTGGAAATTCTGCGTGGCTTCCTGTAGCCCACCTTCTCCTGCCTTGGTGATCGCCCAGAATTGAGCACAAACAGAAAGTGAAACCACTTAGCCTGCGCTTTGTGCGCTGAGGTGCGCAGAAGGTGGGAAGGGGGAACCAGTGCTAATGCCGATGAGCTTTGCAGTCCTGTTATTGTCATCTTTACAGTGAAAGCTGTCAGTGGAAAGAACGAGCCACGCCAGGTCGTGTGTAATTTCCCCCATACAGTTGCCTTGCAGTTAGAGGTGCTGGGTTGGAGCTGTGTGTTCTTGTGCTGAGCAGGGAGTTTCTCAGTAGAACACGGGGATTAGACATCCAGAGTGAATATGTTGCAGTTAACCTCATCATTTAAGTCTTTCCATGTTCCTTTAACTTTTGCCTTAAAGGTCACTGAAATCTAGACCCAGGATGCCCTTTTTAGCCCTTGCACAGCATTGGTATTCTGTTTCTGAGCACTTGTTAGTACTGGGGACGAGGGAAGCAAATCTGGAAGAGTTCTGTAGTATTTGTATTTCATTCCCTGCTTTGTCACTTGGCAGTAGTTTGTACTTTTTCTTTTAGGGAGATTGCTGTGACTTGTGCCACTGTTGCTGAATGTTGCCCTGCTGTATCTAGTCGCAAAATTTCTTTTGCTGCCTCCTTGGGCTCTTCCATTTCCGAAGGAGGAAAGCAGACCTTGTGGCTAACCCGAGCACAGTCCTAGGAGCTCCCAGCCCTGAGCCCAGCAGTGGCACAGGTCATATCTTCGACCTAAGCCAAGCATGTCACTGGGACTCGGTCCCACATTAGCTTATGCCTAAACAGATTCTCAGTGCCCTCCTGTTGAATGGAGTTTGCAGTAGGTTTGGCGTTTCTCACTGATGCCTTGGTTTCTTTGTCTTTTTACAATGTATCTTTTCCTCAAAAGGTAATGGAATTCCTTTAGCTGTAAGAGTGATTGTATGCATCTGCTGGGTATTAGCCATCTGTGTGCGTCTGATACATCTGTCAGTTTTACATCTAAGATGTGTGCAGCTCCTGCCCAAGGAATTTCTGCAGTTTAGCTGGGAAGTGGGATGTGCAATTAACCTCATGTGTCTGGCTCTTTCAGAACAGGGCGGTCGGACGGCCCAAGGGGAAACTGGGCGCTGCGTCTGCCGTGAAGCTCGCTGCTAACCGGAGCACGGCCGGAGCGCGCCGGAGAAGGACGCGATGCCGCAAGTGCGAGGCGTGCCTGCGGACAGAGTGCGGCGAGTGTCACTTCTGCAAAGACATGAAGAAATTCGGGGGGCCTGGCAGGATGAAGCAGTCCTGCATTATGAGGCAGTGTATCGCGGTGAGTGTACCTCTTGCTACAGCTCGTTGGGAGATCTTCCTGTCTTTGCGTCTGCTGGTGACAAGGTGTGGAACTGAGAGCTTTCCTCGGAGAAGTCACTGAAGTGCATTGGGTAAAAGAATGTAATCTGTACCCTTCCCGTTCAGATCTCCCCACCCCAACATTTTAACCAGGGCACTCCTAAAACTTAGTTGCATGGCTTCCATTCTTAGTAATATAGAAGGCAGATGTGGAGATGATCACTGCACCAGAAACTGGCACTCAGACACCCTTAAATTCTGGGATTTGGGAGAGAAGGGAAAGAGCAGGAAGTTCTGATTCCAAGCAGAAGAGACCTGCTTGGTTTGGGCCTCTGAAGTTCCTGAGAAGAGCCACCTTGCAGCCATCTTTACCATCTTAGCTACTTAATCCCCTTAAGATGTGGAGAAATCTTTGACTGGCATCACCCAAGACATTGTCATGGGTGGCCCCAGCCTACTTGGGATGTGAGTTTCGATTCATTTGCCATTTACCTGGGCTCACATGAGGGGTCTGATGGAGAAGAGCCAGAGAGCCATCCAGCCCAGGGCTGCCTTCTCTCTGTAAGGGACTGGAAGGGGCTGCTGGGGAGTGCTCCGAGTGTCAGAACAGGGCAGGCAGGTAGTCAGAGTTAGTTCCCCAGGCTCCTGGGATACGTTGCTTAGAAGCTTCTTGAGTCGGAAGCAATAGCTTTGTATTTAACGCATATTGACAGGTTAGTCTTCCATGAAGTTCTGAATCGTTGCTTTCATATCGACTCTCACTGAGCTTCTCCTCAGGCCTTTTGTCCACAGTGCTCGCACGCAAGAGGAAAAATTAACATTAGCTTTTTTCTTAATTCTTTGGGAAGGTCTTATTTGTAGTGTTATTGAAGGTTTATTTGTTTGGCTTTTTTTTTTATGTTTTATTTACTTATTTTTGAGGAAAGGAGTGTTGTTTATTCATAAGTGAAATAATACCCCATCTGTACTCATTTCTTTCTAACACTTGATTTAGTCTTGTTACTCTCCCTGTCATTTACGTTTTTTTTTCTTTAATTCTGATGAAGAAAATGAAGTGGTGACAATAAATGGCTTGAGTCAGGTTTTAACAATTGGTGTAAGCACTTACGGTTTGCAGTAGTTGCTCCTGGTAGCTCACACCATGTCCTGTTCCAGGCCGTGCGGTGCTCTTGATGGAGGATTGGATTCAGCTCTCTTGGATCTTTTAGTAAAGTACATAGAATATCTACCTTGCCACAAAGCGCTTCTGCAGCTCAAGTGTCTTTTCTTTGAACACTTGATTTCCTGGAGCGTGGCATGAATTGAACAGCATGGATGAAGAATTTATTATTCTCTGGGGGAAGAAATAGTGAAATCGTGCTGCCTTTTTAGTTGAGAGATTACATTAGGGCTGCAGCGTGCTTCCTTGTCCTGACTGGTGAAGGAAACTTTCGTAGTAAGGTTTTTCAATCCTGATAGGCAGGCTGAGCCTTTTGGAGGAGATGAACTGGGTTCAGTTCTGGCTGTGTGTACTCATCTTCTCATCCCCTTTTTTCTTACAAAAAAAAATGTTTCTTTTTCACTTGGTATCTGCAGTTTTATTTCCAGGAGCTGTGTTTGCCACACAGGGCTTGGTAGCCAGAGTACTTTGATTCCTTGTCCCTCCCTTGCAGGTGCTCAGGAGGTCTCTGCTTTGTGCAAGTTCTCCTTGGTGTGGATGACAGTGGGAATATTGCAGCCTTTCTTACAGCAGTCAAAGCGTAGGAAAACAGCAAGTTGAACCATTGTAACTTTTAATGGTGCCTTACGTTCTGTAAGCTATCCTATTGTCTTTACTCTTGCTCATTATGTTCTCTGACAATCACCGTAGTAATACATTGTGGTACGCATCCAACAGCTGAAAGAAACCACCAGAGCAAGGCGCTGTGAGAGTAATGATCCCCACGGTTCTGGGACTGTGCTTTTCTCTGGTTAATAACATTGACAGTATTAACTAGACACAGACTTTCACTAAACTCAGAAGCCTTAAGAGAGCCTGTACTGCTGTCTGGAGAACAGGAGGCTCCTCTGCACCACTGGTTCAATCAGGAAAGCAACCAGGAGCGCCTGGGACACTTGGTGCTGCGCTGAATAGATCTGAAGGGAGCAAGAGGGCTCTGCTGGGAGGTCAGGCAGTGGCAGCAGAGCTGCTGTTCCAGTGTGCCAGTGGGGCACAGCTAGTTGGGGGGCAAGGAGATTCCCTGCACACCCTTTCTCCTAGCACGAAAAATCGTAGTGCTGCCGGGCTGTTTGTCCCTATGTGTGAATATAAACAGTTGTCATGTGGGGGACTGGACAGAACAAACCGAGCTGTCACAGCTCCGGACAGCTAAGCTTTGTTGTGGTTTACCTGCCAGAGGAATGGGATCCTGGCGATTCCTACTGTGTGCGTGGAGGAAGGTTGAGAATTTTAATAACATTTGCAAAATGCCATTAAAATGGAGCGTGGGTAAGTGCTGGCCTGGGAGAGCAGAGAAGTGTTGCCACAGCTGGTGTGTGGGGCAGCACACGGTGCTCGGTAGTGGTCTACCATAGTTACTACTTCCCTGTCTGAAACTTCCTGAAGGAGGGACTGTTGCTGCATAGATTTGATTCAGTGTGCAGTTTTTTACCTACAGATTTTATTTCTCAATGAATGAGAGATCCTTGCCATGAAAAACCACATCTATGCATCCAACTACTTAGTAGTTAAGGAGTTGCAGCCTAATCGATACAATTGACGTTATAGCCAGCTTCTTATGAGGATTTTCCTTTTATTTCTGGTAATGAGGCTTGTACCTTATTGCAGCAAAACAGAAGTTTGTTCCTCATTAGCACAAAGGTGGCTTTTTAATTAGAGTGGCATTCAGTGCTTTGACATGGGTGACATATGAGATGCTGCTATTCCCTTTCTGCCTCAGCAAAAGATAGACAAAGCGACTGCACCTCGCCCTTGTGACACTTCTAGAAGAGGAATTCTCTTTCTAAGTGTCTGTGCAGTGCTCTGGTCTGTTCAGGGCCTCCTGTAATAGACTATCAGTCAGCAAAAGGTCTGTTTGTGGGTCTGTTATGGGCTTGCCGTGAGGGCTGGATGGGTCCCATAACATCTGTCTGCCCTGCTTGTAAAACAGGGGAGCTGCCAAATGGTTAGAATGTGGAGCTTAATGGATGTGAATAGCGATGTTCTGGGCTGCTTCTTTTCCCTCCCACTGTACAGTAGTAAAGTGACTCACGTGCCAGTGTCTGTGTCAGCTCACAGATTCAAGGTACCTTGAAAAAAATAAAAATTTTTCATCCCTGCATGCCCCATGGATTTCTGCTGCTACAGGGAGGGCGCTTTCATTCCCTGAACGTGTCCTGTGCTGCTTGGTCTGGGTACCCAGCCCCAGTTGTTACCAGTTTTTCTCGCCTTTGTTGATCTGCTGGGTTGGAGCCTTCAGCAGTTTGCACAATTAAGCCCTGTTTATCTTCCCTTTGGAATGAAAATCCTGTAAATGCATTTTGAATTCTTCTGTTCCCATATGTCTCATGTGCCCTGATCAAGACTTCCTTCTGATATGTGTAAACAGCCGGTGTTGCCTCATACTGCTGTATGTCTGGTGTGTGGAGAAGCTGGGAAAGAGGACACTGTGGAAGAGGAGGAGAGCAAGTTTAATCTCATGCTAATGGAATGCTCCATTTGTAATGAAATAATACACCCAGGATGCCTTAAGGTGAGTGAAAGGATGTAATACCTGTTGGAAACAAACAGACAAAAAAAACAGATTAGGTATCACCTGAATGTAAAAGTAGGGCACAGAAATTAGAAAGTTTTCACATTTTCACCTTTGGAAACTAAGTGAGACCAGAGCTGGTGTGAGAAGCAGGATCAATAGCCATGGTGTGTGTGCAGAGTCCTGTCTGGCAGGAGGCAGCCCTCACGTGATGTGACCAGCATCCCTGGCTGCCCAAAGCAAGGCAGCAGAATTCGGGCGCATACAAGTGTTTTCTTTCGTTTATTTATTGCTTCTTGCTTAAGGAAGCGTGAGGAAATGAGGCATCTCAGTTGGCACGGGAAGCTCAAGAGGACAGAAAAATCTGCCTGTAGCTCTGGGTGATTTATTTGCAGCCCTCCATCAGCAGCTCCTTCCCATGTCCCCCGCAGTACAAATGAGCAGTTTGCCATTCGTCTGTCCAGGCACTGACATGCCTTTTGGTGGCAGCTGGCTTTAAAGGTGACGTGAGCAAAAGTTGCAGTAGGAAGTCTGCAGCTCTAGAGAACAAACTGAGCAAGTTTCAGGCTGACCTGAGTACTGTGAGCAGCTATTATCTTTGTTGGTAACAGAAGTGTATTTTTGGGCATACCCTTGTGTCTGAGCGTTTAGAAGCCTCGCTTCTCCAAACCTGCTTGTGTCTTGGCTACTGAGCCATTTCCTGTTGCTGATTTGTTTATGATTAAAATGACTTGCCAGAGCAAATACATTCTGACATGCCATGCCCCAGAAAACAGCCCTTGGTCCCTCTGGGATCTCTGGGAGGGGAGACACATTCCTTAGGTAGGCCTAGGTGATGTGATGCTCTCCTGGCCTTCTGTTGTTCCTGAGCTGCACGCCGTGTTGCACCAAGCAACGTGTGGGGCAGGAAGTAGGTAGCTGGCACACCAGCGCTGCTCCTCCAAATGGGGTACCTGCAGCTCCTGTCATAGGTGAGCTCTGGAAGGGAGCTTGGCTCTGCTCAAAACAAGGCTTCAGAGAGCGCTGAAGCAAGGGAAGGAGCTGCTCATTTCCAGACGTACCTCAGCTCTGCCTTGCAGCTGCTGCTTTCGTGTTCCAGCCCTTCCTCCAAGTGTCCTGCACTCCCCTTCTTCGCTTGGCAGTGCCAATGACACTTCATGGCCGGGTCCTGAGGACGAGATCGCTGTCTAGTGGCAGCTCTGGTGTGGTTTCCTCTCGCCATACCACATCTGGGACTAGTTGCACAGGATGTGGGTCAGATCTGTGAAATCAAGCAAGTGCTGTTTGTTCTTTTATGCATATGAGGTGTTGTGAGTGCTGCTCTGGTAACGAGGAACAATGCTGCTTGAGGTATGTCTGATAACTAAGCAGTGGGAGATGTGCAGCGTGTCTTGTTGATCTTGTACTTCAATTTCTGAGTGCTTCTGTTGAGCTGAAATGAGGGGATAACTGGTATTGTTTATTTACTGAAACAAAGAGGCACCAGGAGGATTTCAGAATTGTCTTAGAAGGTGGGAAGGGACTGTGCAGAGAACAGCCAAAGGAGAACGCAGCCTCTTCCTTTGTTCCCTCCTTGCTCCTTACTCCCAGGCTCCGCAGTGCTCTGCGCCACAAACCCTGGTGCCATTGGTGTGGTGCTCGAGCCGCTGACACAGACTAAGCCCGGGGTACGCAGTCCCATCGCAGTCCATGTGGGAAGCATCTTTGGAAGCGATGCGGCCCTGGGCAGCCACCTTGGGCGTGCACCAGGACGAGGCCCCTTCCTGCCCTGCCCGAGCAGCAGCCGTGTGTCAGCCGCGGGTGTCAGCCCCAGCAGAGCGTCTGGCGCATGTGCCGTTGGGTTCTCCAGGGTGCCTCGTTCCTGGTTTGGAGCCCATCCTGTTCCAGCTTCCCAGTGTGGCTTTACGTGCTTGTGGTGGGTTTTCTCCATGGAACAGCAGCGTCAGAGGATGGCCTTGTAGAGCATCTGGTGGGTCTGTCCCCTGCCGTTGCCTCGTGGTTGAGCTAGCTTTAATGGGAGGCTTTAATTGTGCTGCGAAGGGCTGACTGTCCAGCTTCTGTTTGCTGAACAGTTTCTTACAAAAATCATCTTGGCAAGCCCTTCATAAGCCCAGTGTTGCTTCCAGAGGGAGCTGCTGCGAATTTCAGAGGAATATTGCCTTCCACTGTTGCAGAGCAACTGAATTGAACCAGCATTGATGGATTTTTCCTGCTGCAAGTCAAATTCCTAGAACGCTGGGTGGCACAGGTGACCAGCTGCGGTCTCTGACACTGTTTCCTTAAGGAGAAAAGGGAGAATATTTAGGTGCAGAGATAAATAAATGAAACTAAATGGAAAAAAAAAAAAAAAAAAGTCCCTTTCCAGCACAACTGTCGTGCCTTCGGCACAGGTGCATCTCTGCCTGTGTTGTTCCAGTCTTGGCGCTGTCAGGATTCCCAGCTCTGGCCCAGCGATACCAGATCAGCACCCCAGGGTCTCTGGGTTCCCCAACAGGAGAACTTCACTGTCTGGGCTCCGAATGCCGCCCCGGTGCCTCCCGCTGCGGCTCAGACGCCCACCTGCTGCTGGTGGCAAACGCAGAACTGGCTCCCGCCCAGCCTAGAAGGCTTGGGACGGATCAGTGGCAGGTTTGTGTGTGTCTAATGAGTTTGCTTACAGTTCCTCACATCTGTTCAGTTCCTTAAACTTCTCAGAAGGGACGGAGCTGTACTGCTTTCCCCTTGGTAGCATTTGTTCTGTGTTTGGTGCGGGAAATAACTTGTTCCCAGCTTGGGCTCAGGCCAGGAATTGTTCCCCTGAGGCGGAGATGTATACAACAGCTCCTGGAGTATCTTACACCTACCATGGGAAAGAAGGTTCAAAGGCACACAGTTGTGATAAAACCAGTATTTAAATTCTGCCCACTTCATTTACTCGTTTATTAACTCCACAAGACTTGCTGAGAGAGACTGACATGTCACTGCTCCTGCTGGATGGTGAAACTAGAATGGCTGCTGTCTGGCTCAGTTCTCGAGGAAGCAGTTCCCTGAATCCCAGGGCTTGCTCCTGCACAGCTCGCACGTTTTCGCTGAGCTGGAGGAGGAAATGCTTCAGAAATGAGAAAAATCTGCAGGTCCCTGCCCCTGCCTGTTTCAGCAGCAGTCTCCTGCCGCTGTATTGCTGGTGCCAGTGCCCGGCTGTTTCTGTCGACAGCGCCCAGCTGACTGTCGACAACAAAGCCATGCTACTACCATAATATTTTAATTTTTTCTCAAGGCTTTTGTCTAAATATGTAACTAATCCTGAAGATGTGAATGTGCCATCAGTGAGCATACGTGCTTGTGTGGAGGGTGCTTTTTAGCTTAGCGCTACTGTTCATCCTCAGCTTCATTCAGAAATTGCTTTCCCAAAGCACCTTTCTCCTGTTTGGAGAGCAGCGAGGGCTGCTGTATGGGAATGCAGAAGGCAGCAGCTTCTCAGCTGCGTGGGGCAGGGCCGTGCTTTCAGCACGGTGTGACAACACCAAATGTGCTTTTTCCCTTTCAAAAAGCGAAATGTCCCTCAGAGGCAGGAAAGCAGAAAGCATTTCTGTTCCTTATGCTGGCTGGGTAGCTGTGGGTGTGAGAAGCCTTGAGAATGTTTTCGTGTGTCCAGACCTCTGAATAGAAGTTTGCCTGTTCTCCAGCTGACTTGGCAACCAACATGTTATTGGCACACGAGATTGGGGGCTGGATGCATGGGGCTGCTAGCTCTGATCCATAAAGAAAAATATTTTAAGGAACACTTGATTACAGTGCAGGGTGCTCTGCTTCTAAAAATGCCTAACAGTATTAATACATGTGAGAATGTGTGCATGGGAAAAATCCCTTCCTATTAAAAGACCAGGCTGTGCCTCTCCTCCGGGGGGGGGAAACAGCTTTTTAGATCAGTGGAGTGGGAGGACATTTGGAGATGGCGTGATTACAGTCAGGACAGGAGGGCTGCCTTTTTATCTTATTATTTTTGCAAGAGCAGAACGTGCTCTGCGTTAATTGGGGCTGTCCTTGATCTTCACAAAAAGCCCAGACCTGAACCTTTTACCAAACACCGCGCTGGCCAGCATGCTTTCCTCCCCTCATTGAGCGGGGCGGAGGGTGTGCCCAGCACCTGCGGGGATCTGGGCTTCTTTCCTGGAGCCCCTGGGAGGGCAGCAGCCAATCAGAGCAAATGAGGAGCTGTGAGCAATGCCTCTGAGCATCTGCCTGGGAACTTCTGCAGCTTTGTGTAGCTCGCCTGTGAATTGAGCTGTGCCTCTCTTTCTCCAGGTGAAGGAATCAGATGGTGTGGTTAACGACGAGCTGCCGAACTGCTGGGAGTGTCCAAAGTGCAACCATGCAGGGAAAACTGGAAAAGTGAGTTTAATTGGGATAAGTGGTGCTGGAATGAAATACCAAATCTCAAACGTTCCCTCTGGCTTGTACGTATAATTCTGCCCAGTGCCAGCTTCTGTTTTTGTGTTTAATTCAGTTGAGTCAAAGGAAATAAGCTGTTGGCTTTCTGTTCCCTAATCATCTTTTTATTTTTCTTCCATGCACTAACACTTCACCCAAAATCTGGAGAGTATTTAGGTTAGTTCTGTGCATTGCTGCATGTTAAATTCTGAGATGAAAATGCTTCTTTGGGTTGTGTAAAAAGGAAAGAAAAAAGTTATGCAAAACCTGAAGTGTCTGTTGGAGTTAGGGAAGCTTTTTTTTTTTTTTTTTTTTTTTTTTTTTTTTTTTGGTAAACCCAGGCACTGCAGGTGTGTATAGAAACTTCTTAAAGGTTGAAACTACTTCCACTGTAACTCCTTGATAATGATTTTGTCTGTTACAAAGTGAGCAACCCACCAGTGCTGGAGGCAACGTGCATAAGTAGCTGAGAAAGGCGTAAGATATAAAGTTTGTTTGTGTTTTGTGTCTCTTTGGCGTACAAGCAAAAGCGGGGACCAGGATTCAAATACGCATCAAATCTCCCAGGCTCATTGCTGAAGGAACAGAAAATGAACAGAGACAATAAGGAAGTAACAGACGCTGCAAAACGGAAAGGGGACTGTGAAGAAACTCCCAGGCGGAAATCTGAGGAGCATTCCAAAAAGACTCAAGTTGACTCAATTCTGAGGAGGAAGTCAGACGAAGTACATCTGCGGAGGAAAAGGAAATTTGAGAAACCCCAGGAACCCTCTATGAGAAAACGGGTATGGCAAAACCCTTACGTACGTACGCAGATGCGCGTGGGCTGGTTGGGGCTGATGTCTCTTGCCTTCTGGCTTGTACCTCGTCTTGAAATCCCAGATTGCTCCAAAAGAAACTGCGATGTTTTACCTTCCTTCCTGAAAACTGCTAGTCTAACAGGACAGTAGTTTGAACGGTGAAGCTCGGGTTGACATTCAGAGGCTGACAACACTGGGCTGTGGCTGTTGGTTTGTTCAAAATACTGGAAAACCCACTTTAACTAAAAAGTCACTGCAAGATGCTTGGAGTAGGAACAAGGTGAAAATCGCTTTTTTCTGGAAACCTTTTCATCTTTAGCCACTTGGTGGCGCATGGCAGCTTGTTTTGTGGCTGATTCACAGATGTACAGTGCTTAGAACTGATCAGAGGACCTTTAGGAATGACACCTTCTGTAGCCCGCAGAGAGGAGGAGCTGCTCACAGCAGCCATGTAGGCAGCGTTTCCCTGAATTTGAGTCAGAGCTCTTGGACCAGGCAGAGACGCACTGAATTGCCGCGTGGATTACAGAACATGCTGCTTAAGATATAGAGAAATGCTGGCTTGCAGAGGTAGAATGAGGACCTAGCTTTAACTTCTCTCACAAGCAAACGTCGGATGGCTTTAAAACTGGGATCAGTGGCAGGTTTTGTACTGCATGCACAGTTCACTAGGACTTGAGTCGGTCTGCACGTCAATTCTTGACACAGGGAACGCCACGGTACAGTAAATGTAGGGATGATTGCTTTGGTGGAGCAGGAGAGCAGAATTCATGACACCACCAGGTTATGCATATCTGCTTCTGGCCATGATTTCCTTTGCCCATCCCTGCGGACTCACTGGAGTGTCTGTGGATGGCTTGAATTGCTCCATGAAAGCCCCCAGCGTGTGAGGAAGGCACTGAGTCGCAAACCTTCAAGAGACAGCAGAACACATGTCATGTTCTGGGGCCTTTTCTTTCTTCCGACAGCTAAGACTTGGAAAAGAAGAAACTCTTCGGGAGGAAGGTGCCTTGCCTTTATAATAGATCTGTTCTCAGTCCCTTTTAATCCTTCTCCTGCGAGCTGAATGGTGAGCCGGTTTATCATTCGTGTCTTTGTGTCAAAGCAGGCATTCTTACTGTGCCCTCTGCATCCCAAGATGACAGAACTGTTCTCGTGAAGCCTTTACGCTCCAGAGGAGTTAGCTGCAGTGTCTGGTTCTGTATTTTCTTTTCTTGTTGCGTATTAGGATACAGTCAAAAACTGTGTTTTGCTGACCCCAAGGAATAAAACTCTGTTTCTGTACTGATGTTTTGCTCTCCCTGTGTGGCTGAATCTTGCCCCTGCCGCACACCCCCTCAGCAGTCGGTACCGCAGCACCCCACGGAGTCCCCCACTGGCACAAGCCATGATTGATCTCTCACAACCTGCTGTGGTGACACAAGTCTGATACTTTAAACTGCACGCTCGTCAGTGCCCTGCGTGGAGGATGCAGCAAGCTGACAGTAGCCTGATGTTTTAATTTTTCTATTCTAACCTGTCATTAACTTACTGTGACCTCTTCATTTGTAATGTGTTTAAGGACAGGGTGATCAGCTTCTCCGCTCTGTGCTGCCTCTGTCCGAGGCCTAGCGGCACATCCGCTGGCGTGATCCGGTTTATTGCAAAAGCACTGGCATTCCAAGAGAGCGAGTGTGTTCGCAGCAGTTCACCTTTCCTTGCCAGGCCTCAGCTCTTCTTATTAAAGCTGTTTCCTTCTAACGTTTGCTAGCTTCTTTCTTGCGTGTAGCAGTCAGATCAGACTTGAAGTCTCCTTTGGTTTTGGTCCGTACGACTCTTCCATTTCCATCAGAGATTAGATTAACGCGAGTGAAGCGCACTTGGCTCTGACGGGCAGCGACCAGGGCAGGGAAGAAGCTGCCAGCCGGCCCCATGAGCCCGCCTCGCGCCGGAGACCGCGGCAGCGCGAGGGCCCATCCACGTAGCGGCGTGTCAGACCTGCCGTGCCCTGTCTGCGTGCGCCGGAGGTGGGGAAGCTTGAGAAGATGAGCCGAGTTCAGTAGGACAGAAAGGGGCAGCTAAAGCGTGGTTACCCGAGGCTCTGAGCGTGCAGCAGGAGCATGTCACCACAGCAGAAGCGCAGCCGCAGTGCGAGCCGTGATTGCAACTCGGGAGCTTTCTGAAATTGACCTTGTGGCCACTTGGCACGCGTGCATGTCAGCCAGTGCTGAAAGTGGGTGCTTTGCCCAGCGAATGCATCCCAAGCCCGGTTTCTTCTGGCCTGCTGGGGGAAAGCTGTCTTACAGCATGCTGTTCGTCTTCTGTAAGGAAACTGTCTGCTGCGTAATGAGTAAGGCCCTTAAATCCACAGGATTATGCATGGTGAATAAATGCACTTGTCGCTCTCCGAGTCCAGAGAGCCAATAGCTTGTCTCCTTCCCTGCGTGGTGGCTCACGAACTCGGTACCTTGGGCCGGCGGATGCAGCCCGGTGCTGGGGCGGGTGGGCCCCGTGCTGGCCGGCGGTCCGTCCCCGCGGAGCAGCAGCGTGCCGGCTGTTGCTGCAGGCGTGATCGCTCACTCCCGTAGTCAGCCCTTTTCTCTTCCTTTTCAGCGGCGGTCGTGGAAGGCGTCGGATGAGCGGAGCGCCCTGCTCAAGCCCCTGCGGCGCCTCAAGCAGGAGCCGGAGGACGAGCTGCCGGAGGCACCTCCCAGGTCCAAGGACAGCGACCAGTCGCGGTCCAGCTCGCCCACCGCCGGCCCCAGCACGGAGGGGGCCGAGCCCAGGGACAAGAAGAAGTTCAAGATGAGGCGGAAAAGGCGGCTTCCCAATAAGGAACTGAGCAAGGAGCTCAGCAAGGAGCTCAACCAAGAGATCCAAAAAACCGAGAACAGCCTTGCCAACGAGAATCACCAACCCATCAAATCCGAACCCGAGAGCGAGAACGAGGAACCCAAGCGCGCCTTGAACAACAGCGAGAGACTCCATAGGTTCAGCAAAGGGCTGAACGGGACTCCCCGGGAGCTGAGGCACCCGCTCATCCCCAGCCTGCGGAGCACCCCGCGGGGCATCGCCCGGCCCCCGCCCTCGCTCTCTCCTCCCAAATGCATTCAGATGGAGCGGCACGTCATCCGGCCGCCGCCCATCAGCCCCCCTCCGGACTCGCTCCCCCTGGATGACGGGGCAGCCCACGTGATGCAGAGGGAAGTCTGGATGGCTGTCTTTAGCTACCTCAGTCATAGAGACTTGTGCATCTGTATGAGAGTTTGCAAGACCTGGAACAGATGGTAAGGAGGGTGGGGAACCGAGCGGGGTCTCGCGTCTGGTGGGATGGGCTGGGAAGGGAGGCAGGTGGCCGGGGGCGCTACAGGAGGCGTGCGGGTCGTCCCTGAAGCTCTGCTGGGCCCAGGGAGGGGGAGTGCCCAGCAGCATCTGGAGGAGCAGCTTCTCTTTGGTGCTTTCTCAGAAGCAGCAGTCGCCAGCGCTTCTGGTGGGAGCTCTGTGTATCAGCAGCAGCCTGCTGGGGCTGCGCACCCAGAGCAGCCTGTTCTTTCTGCAGACACCACAGTGTTCTGCACGCGGGGACGCGCAGTCTGGGTCGGGCTGCGCCTGGCGTCACTGCCTCCCCAGCAGCTCTTGCTGCTGGCGCCATTGTTTTCAGTTCAGCTCTGAAATCTCTGTTAAGATACAGTGCAGATCTCCAGGTGCCCTCGGTGTTCTCCTCAGAAGGTCCGTCCTAATTGTGGCCCTGCAGAGGGCACACGGAGAGCCATCCCATGCACTGATTCTGTATCAGCAGAGCGGGTGGGAGAGTCCTCCGTTACCCCGTTCACCCACAGCGTTCAGTGCTCAGGGTAGCGGGGTGTAAAAACTGGCACAGTGACTGTACCGCAGCAGGAGGCACTAGGGGGCAGGTTTCTGTGTTTCACTGCACTTGCAGCAAAGTATCTTGCTGGCTGTCATCTCAGATTCAGCTGTGGTGCGCACACAGATGGGCAGATCTGGCAGAGGCCCCTTGGTAGCGGTCTAGCAACAACCCGGGTAAATGACAGGAAGGTTGATGATGCCCATGGAGCCCCTCCTCCATGGGTTTCTTGGTGTCACAGAAAGGTGTTAAATGCTTTTTCCACTTAAGTACGGTATTTTCTAATGGAGGACACAAGAAAATGCAGGATCTTGCCAACCCATTAGGACTTCTTGTGGCCCTTAGAGCACCGTGAACCATAGAGAGTGTGGAAATGCCTGAGCTGGCTGGATGGGAATAACACAGAGCAAGGAGAAGGGGGGCTGTTCTGCGTAGGGAAAGCGCAGGGGGAGTCAGGACAGTGACACTTAAAACCAGTTTATTTTTATTCAGAAGGTAAGAAAGAAGGTGCTTGTCGTCAGGCTGCAGGATGGATTTTAACAAACGCTGTGAGAGCTCGAAAAGGGATCCTAGGTTGCTGACATTCATACTTCTGTATAAATAACTAGATACTTTATTGCAAGATGTGTCTGATGCAGAAACTTGAAACAATGTGACTTCTGTTCATGTGCTTACCTTAGCCTTATTGTTGCCTTTGGCAGTTAAACCCTGTAGTTTTCCCTACAGTTCACTGAAACCTTCTCAAAGTCTTGGCAGAAATCAAAACAAGTGCCAAATTAAAGTGCTGTTGGCTTTTTTCCTTTTGGGTAGGTGCTGTGACAAAAGATTATGGACCAAAATAGATTTAAACCATTGTAAATCCATCACTCCACTTATGCTTAGCGGCATTATTAGGAGACAGCCTGTAACCCTTGATCTTAGCTGGACAAATATATCTAAAAAGCAGCTGAGCTGGCTTATCAACAGACTGCCAGGTAAGTGACGATTTTTTCACTGCTTCACCAGATCTAGCAAACCAGTTTAGATGTAGCCTGCGATCTCTTGAGGAGTGTCTGGCGGGATCCGGCCGTCTGACAAGGGGGGTGCACAGGCAGGAGTTGGGCATCAGCAGGTTAAAGCGAGCCAAGAAGCGGGTGGTGCTGTGACTGCTGGACCCTGTAGGCAACGAACATGAGGCAGGGGTCAGCCAGCAGGTGACGCCGCCTGTGCTGAGCCGAGCAGCAGAGCGTGCAGCTGAGGGGTGCTGGGGGAATGTTCCCCCTCTAGAAGGGAGGTGCTGGGTGGGCGGGAGAGCTGGTCGGGGAGGGGGCTGACATGGTCCCTGCATGCCCTGGAGCGCTGGGGTTGTGTCAGAGCAGCGCTGGGCCTACTGCAGCCCGTGTGGGAGCAGATCGCCGCGAACGCCTCCCCGGAGAGGCCACGTGCTCCAATCTCTTCTGTATCTGCAGGTCTTCGAGACCTGCTGTTATCAGGGTGCTCATGGATAGCAGTGTCAGCACTTTGTAGTTCCAGCTGTCCTTTACTCCGAACTCTGGACGTGCAGTGGGCAGAAGGACTGAAAGATGCGCAGATGAGAGACCTCCTGTCGCCACCCACCGACAACCGGCCAGGTAACAGGCGGGGCTGTCCCATGTGCTCTCTGGCATGTTCTGCTGCTGGTCCCACGTGGAGGAAACGGGCAGAAATCCCTGCAGCTGGCACCGGCGGGGTGCTGGGCTTTGCTGGCTTCAGTAGTAACGTGCAGCACCTCGCTGGAGGCCGCTGGGTGATGAGTGATGTTCTCTGGCTGCTGAGCAGTCTGAGCCACTGTGCTGGTTTTCTGTCTGACTTTCTTCTCTTCAGGCTGCAACGGGTGTACTTTAGAGAGTATGGAAACACTTTCTTCCAGTTCAGGGAAGGAGCAGTTCTGTGGGTCATGCCACATTCGCCCGGATATCAGCTCAGGTGAAATTTTGAGCAAATCAGATCTGCTTTCTGGCATGCACTGCACAGCCTACTGCTTATTCCCGACCTGTAATTCCGCTGTGCCCCTGCAGTTACTTTCATCCCTTTTGTTTTGAGATCAGGAGGTGGTTTTTGTCCACGTGCCTGTACCAAAAATAGACACGTGTTCCTGCTGATGTCCCCTCCAAAGCGACAGACGGGCAAAAGCATCTGAAGTTAACTTAGGGCAGCAGTGTTGTGTGGCACAGTGCATTTCATGTAGATTTGCAGATGTTGGCGGTGTGGCTGAGACTTACAGGAGTGACCTTTTGCCTCTGCCTTCCAGGCCAGATCGACAACCGGAGTAAGCTACGGAACATCGTAGAGCTGCGTTTGGCCGGTCTGGATATTACGGATGCGTCTTTGCGGCTGATCATAAGGCACATGCCTCTGCTCTCCAAACTCAATCTTAGTTACTGTAACCACGTGACGGATCAGTCTATTAACCTGCTGACCGCAGTTGGGACGACCACGCGGGATTCGTTAACAGAAATTAATTTATCAGGTATGCGGCACAAGCGCAGGGGAGGGGAGGAGGGTGGGAGTCGCTTAGCGCTGTTACGCCTGTGTGAAATACTCGCCAGGGGCTGTCCCCAGCTCTCTCCTCCCGTGCCCTCAGCGTCGCTCCCCCACCAGAACTCCATTTCTGTGCTGCTGGGGTGAACGGCCCCGCGGCTGCCCAGCGGTCCCAGGGCCCTGCACCAGCCGGCCCGTTGGGGTGATTTTGCCGTCAGCACGCTCAGGAGGAGCAGAAAGGACGCGTTGCCACCAGGTGAAATCCTCTTTGTGCCGAAGAGGAAACTGGGACGCGTGGTTACGGTTCTTCTGTTTTTCTCTGCAGACTGCAATAAGGTTACTGACCAGTGCCTGTCTTACTTCAAACGTTGTGGAAACATCTGCCAGATCGACTTGAGGTACTGCAAGCAAGTGACGAAAGAAGGCTGTGAGCAGTTCATAGCAGAAATGTCAGTAAGTGTTCAGTTTGGGCAAGTGGAAGAAAAACTTCTGCAAAAACTGAGTTAGTTAAAGGACACGTGTAAATACTGGGGCAGGGTGGGGAAGGGACTAAGAACATGTAGGGATTTTATTTTCAATTGGGAACTTGGATATTGGAAAATGCCGTGATTGGATTTTACAACTCTTGTCGAGGAGAGAACAACATTAAACTACCCATGTTAAGAATTTCAACTTGTGCCACTAATTCAGTCTACCTGGGATGTCCTGCACTGGCTCTTATGCAAATTCATAAGGCGACTGTTATTGCTGATAATTGTTCACGCCCGGAAGAAGACTGATCTCCAAGAAATACTGTTATTTAAAGTACCACAGCATGTGCTTGGTAGTGTAAATTTGATTTCTGCTTTTCATTTCTTAAAACAAAAAAAAAAAGTTGGTGTCATTAAAGCGGACCACGCACTGCATTTCTGCCTTCTTAACACATTTTGTTTTGTTACATCTTACATTATGCAGAACTATTTTTGTACAAAAATTGTTTAAAAATTATTTATGCAATGTTTGAATGCATTACCAGTGTTTCGGTTTTGATTGCCAATTTTTATCTTTACTTATGGTAGGAGAGAACTTAACCTATACTTCGTAGACAGTATCTATCTACAAACGTGCCCAGGTCAGGAAAAGTAGGTTAATACTTTCAACTTAAAGCATGTTTTAATGGAAGTTTATATCCTGCTTTGTATACTTCAGAAGTGACATAAGCATGTTGTGGAAATAAGGTGTAAATTATAGTTGAAGTAAAACACTTTGCCAAGTTTTATCTGTATAGAAACCACCTTTTTCTCAAAATTTTAAAAATTCCAATTTCAGCTTTTGCACATAGGAGGGTTTCACTCTGTAGCATGAGCTCTTGTACTCAATATGAAATTAATTTATACAGTGAGTCCAGCAGTAGAATAAATGGTCAAACGTAGTCTCTCTTTCTTTGAAGTGTGAGTTGAGTTCTCATTTAAGGTTTATAACATGGTTATTTCCTGATTGTAAAATTCTGCATTCATAAGTGCCATTGTTGTAAGGTGTTGTTTTCGTAGACCTTCCTGATGCAGTTTTACCTTTGTTGAATTTGTATAAACAATTGTACAAAACCAGACGCTGGCTACGAGGGCTTTGTTCCAACGCGGTTGCCGGGTTTCTTTGGACTTTGGGTGTGCAGTGACTGCAAACAGCGCAAGAAGCTGCGCCTCCTGCCGAGACATGGGACTGGCTTCCTCTGGTGTCACGCGCTGTGCAGAGTGGGGAAGCGATCTGCTCATTCACCTGCACCAAGCAAGACTTGGAGCAGAGACGCGTTTATAAATTTCTCCCCGGTGGATGGGTTTTGGGACGCAGCGTAACAGCACTGGCTTGGCTGTGGTTTGTGCGGTCCTTTCCAGCCTTGCTGGAAGCCAGGAGCAGCAGCAGCAGCCCCGCGCTGTCACGTTGCATGCAGTAGCTCCCGTGCCTCTGAGCTGGCACATTCCAGTACGTTGTTCCTGAGGGGACACCGGCTTCAGGAAGGCAAATGTATTGTACCTGTAAGAGACAGTTAGAGCTGCCAGCCCACCACCACCTCCCCTGCTGGTGAAGGAAAGAGACAGAGGCTGAGAAAGCCCATCATCACAAATCTTTATTCAGCTTGTGTGGCTAATGATCAGCATGGAAGTACGGCATTCTTCTTCATTAGCTTACCCGCTCGGAGACTCCAGGCATTAAGTATCATTAAAAAGTTACTTCTAAAAAATAAAGCCATTGAGAGGTTTGCTCCCTTCTGAAAAATAGCCAGCAGTGTCTTTAAGCTGCATATTTTGTTGTGAGGAGCTGCTTTCTCTTTTTCAAGCCAGCCACAAAGAAGAGCGGGAGTGACAGGCAGGGTAGGAGAGGTAAGAATTACACTACAGCCACAGCAAAACATTTTGTTATCTCCATTACTTTTTGCTAGCATGGGGAAATCTAAGGAGAAGCTGTAGCTTCTGCTGAACCTTAGGTTTTTTTTCCTCCCTTGTTTTTTTTTGGGTTTCAACCATGAGCTTACTCTCAGTCTAGTGCCAGCATGGCCATGCTTGGACACAGGCATTCCTGTCCCCATGTTTGAAGTCATTTTTGCAACTCTCTTCCCTCAGCAGCCTGTCACAGATACCCACAGGCTCCGTTACGGTTTTTGCTCCAAGAAGACACCCTGCTGCTGGCAACGCAGGTCATGCAGCAGCTGAGGGGAAGGGAGGTTAATAGCGACTCAACCTTGGTTAAAGCTGGGGAACAGGAAGCTTTAAATACCAGGTCTGCTCCCCCATCCTCAATGAAACCATTCCCCTGGAGGTTAGCATACATTCCACAGGTTAGCAGCGAGTAGTTCCACGACCCTGATTAGTTTTCACAGTAGTATCAGGCTGTCGGCACATGAAATACAATCATCACGTAGGATTAGTAGTTCTATAGGCATGAGTGGGTTCAGAACCACACGAATACGGTTTACCCCCTTGTTAAAAAAATATTTTGATTGTTAAACTAAAAAAAAAAGAAAAAATTAGTAAGCAATACCTGGATTCCACATGACAGAGCCCTAGAAATGGCTGAGCTTTGTGCACGCTGACCAGGAACGGCCAGGACGGCACGCAGGCGATGTCAGACATTCTGAGCGCAGCAGTTGCTGTGAGGACTGTACGTTGCTTAAGGACTTCTGTGCAGGTCAGTTAATGGCAGTGCTTTCTAGCGTTTATACTGTTGTTAACGCCGCAGGAGCAGCGTCAGAACAGCTACATTCTATATTTAATTACATAAGAGCTGGATATTCAACTAACAAATTCATTGCTTCTAACAGACCAGACAACATAACACTTACGTGGTCACGCTAAGGTGGGTTGTGTGACCGCTTGCCAAGCGCTGAGTGCAATAACCAGGGGCGATATTCTTCAGAAGAGAGCAAGAACTGCTGTAAACAGTTTGACCCAGACAGGCTGCGGGTTTAAGGTAAGTCGGGCAGCCCTAGTACTGTACACACAGGCCTCACGTCATCCTGCCCAACCTTAGGTATGCTGTAAAAAAGTGTTTCATGAACTTCTATGTCCTGCTGTTCATTATGGTGTGTCTGAGAATTAAATGCCCCAGGCTTCAGCACTCCTGCCCACAGCGATCCTGGTAGCCAAAGGGTGACTGCAAGATTTGCTTTTGGTCTTCATTTAGGATTTGAACACGTGCACAGCCCGCACGACGTACTGCCGGCAGATGGGGCACTCGCTCATCCTCTTGCCGCACTTGGTGCAGGTCACCATGTGGCCGCATTCCAGCAGGACGCAGTCGATCACCGCGTCCATGCAGATCCGGCACAGGTTGTCGTCGTTGTCGTTCAGCTGGATCTTCTCACCCTCTGAAAAGCAAGGGAGAGGGAGGTCACACCGTCAGGCCCAGAAAGAACTGCTAAGTTGAGCCCAGGCAACAGCTGAAACATGCAGACAGTTAATTTAGCGTAAGCACGGAGCAACACAACTTCACAACTGCTGTAACCCACAGCTAAGAATTAATGCCTTAACCTCTGAGTGAACATACAATTTTCAGTTGCGCTCCTAATGACAGTGATTAAAATTCAGAGCATGTTTTTTCCCCCTGAGCCTCCTTCATGTAGCAGAGCACTTTCCTCACAATTAAACGCACTAATGCAGAATAAAGCAGTCCAAGGAGTAGAAGCGTAAGTCCTGAAGATGGTAGAAATGAACAAAGCTGTCAAGTTTCACTGCAAACAGACAATATCCCTGATCAGTAACTGTATGTTCTGTCGGACCAAACTGGAAAAAATCCTAAGTTTAATGCTTGATTTCAGACCAGTTTTCAATTCTGATGTAACCCCCATGCTGAGGGCCTCAGTGGAGCCATGTTTTGATGCTCGCTGATAGTGCCAGTAAAGACAGCGAGTGGCCAGCACCTTCAGAATCCTTTTCTCCCCCTGCTGCGGGGGTTATTTCACACCTGATGATTGCAGTCGCAGCAGTGTGCGCTGGCAACACCCTGCTGCGGACCAGCCTCAGGCTAGTGAGCTTTCCAGTGAGCACCGTCGCCAGTTCCTTACACCCTGACTGGTGGATGCAGGAACGTTTCACGCTGGCAGCGTCATCCAAAAGCCGCTTCTCACAGCGCACTTTGTTACCAGGAATCAGGCTGTGGGTGCACTGCAATCCTGCCTGTGAAAGACTCCAACTGTTGTGTGGAACAGAGGTGAGGTTACACCAGCCACGGAGCTGCAGCCACAGGAACACCTTATCGCCAGAGCGCGGTCTGAGACCGAAGCACTTGGCCCTGGACTTGTGCCACTGCAGCTTTTCGTTCCGTACCGCAGTGGAAGCCCTGAATTGCTTTGGTCTGTTGACAGCTACAAGAGAAGCTCTCTTGCTAATGCCTTGTGAAACCTAACACAGGATGTGGAGGTGCCAAGTTTCATCTCCTGTGAGGAACCGGCTCTCAGCTGTGCAATTTTACCTTCGCTGTGAAAGCTGAGCTCTCTGCGCTTTGGAAAGAAAGCCTTTAGAAAACCAGCACAAACCCTGGAAAGCTCTCTTTATGCGCTGGTACCACACCAGCTATTCCAGGTGCAGCCCCAAGTGGGAAAACGCGCTTGTGTTAGGTACACCAACTAGATAGCAAGTCCTCCCGCGGGCAGAACCAGCTACTGGAAACCAGAAAGGACAGGTGAGAATCGCATGTAAACCTACGTGTCTTGTGGTTTTCCTCGCTCTCTCTGTACAGTCTGCTCACTTTTTCCACAAGTTCCCATTTCTCGCAGCATCCTGAGTAGTTGACGAAATTACACGCGAGTATTTCCTTCAGCTGCCGGACGCTCAAGCCTTCGATGTCTTCCAGACTTGAAATATCAGACAGAGATGCCCTTGCTCGTTTTCTGGACAATCCGGGAGTCTGAAACACATCAACTGCATGTTTTTAACCACCCTGGTAAGTTCAAAGCAGCAGATTTTTCCATCTTAGCACAGCCTACGTTAAGCTGCAGCAGCTTGGCTGAAGTTTTATTCTCTTCAGAACAAGAATTTACAGATGTGTAACCAGACACGGCTAATTCTGAAAGAATAGAGCATAGTGCTACACGTTGGCAGACCTAAACGCATGCCATGCCAGAAGTTTATTCTCTGCGTGGTTTTCTCTCACCTGCTCCTCGGCACTTTCTTCTTCCTCGTTATTTATAGATGTTTCAGTTTGTCCCTGCGTACAAAACGAAACCAATCAGGACTCACAACGATAACAAAAACCCACACGCCATCCCTTCTAGAATACTTTCCTTCCTACCAAACTGATTGCAACGACATTTTAAAGTTTCAGTTGCTACTAATCATTACCATTATTTTAAGTCATCCCTGTCATCCAAACTAGCAGTCTTATCTGATAATCTTCTGCTTCCAGGTCAGAAACACAAAGGGCATTTTTCCAACCACTCAAAAAAAAAAAAAAAAAAGCATCCTGTATCATGAAACACATTTTAATTGCTGTACCCGTAGAGGCGTTCCATTTCCTGTGCTTCCCCTTCTGTTTGCAAGCTCTCCTTGAGACGACACCGATACAGACATAGAAAATGGATGAGTAAAAAACCCCGAAGTCTGTGACCGGGACGAGCGCAAGCTCCCAGTGTCCGTGTCCCCCTCAGAGCCTAACCCGTGGTGGCACAGCACGAGGTCCACCAAGTCTTCCTTCTCTCGGCAGGTGTCTGTCGGTATGTTTCTGAGAACAAGGTACTGGCGCAGATCCTTTACTTTCAATCTCATTAACTGGGGGCGCTGAAACGCTGTCTCCTGCAGCAGGTGGCAAGTAGAACATCTTCTGAGATTCTCCTGCAGGACTGAACAAACCGAGCAGAAATCCTTCTTGCAGTCACAGCACACGTGCTAAGAAAAAAAAAAAAATAAGCACTCAGTTGTGTCATAGAAAACAGGCCCACAGCCCTGCTCTTTCTACGTAAGTTACTGCTGGCCTGTCCCCATCATTCTGAGGTACCTCATTTTTAGGGTTTAAGTCTAGGAAAGCGCCCTGCCAGGTAGTTCTGCAGGTGGTCTGTTGCTTTTGTAGCACTACTGCAGGCTGACTTGGGGTTCCAGTAATTAAAACATTGCGAATAAACAAATGAATGAACGGCTCCCACTGCAGTTTACAAAGGAAATGAAACTGACAGGCAGCGAACGTTAGCGCGTGTTAGAGTAGTTCCGAATGGAACGTCGCTGCGGGCTGCACACGTGTAAAAGCCGGCACAGCCCCCAAACCCTGACGAGCATACTGCTTCCTCAGCGGGGCCAGCCAGCTGTCAGCAGGCCTGCAGTGACTCAGACTGGAGGGAAGCGCTCCACTGGCACCCAGATGTCACTTCTGAAGAATTCAGAAGACGCTACAAGAGGCAAGACCTTCAGTGGCAACTTCAATGGCCATCAGACACTGCACAAACACAAATGAGTCCTTCAGGGTGGCAGCAAATTATCGCCAGAAACCGATGCTGTGCAACCCTCGCTTCCACAACACGCTCGCCGTGCCAACAGTGGCACGTGGAGGTACAAGACAACGAGGAAAGGGGAAACTGAACAAAAACTGAGGAAAGAGGCCTCAGAGAAATGAGGTCACACACGTGGATGATGCAGGGCAGTCATCGTGCAGAAACAACACCAACAATCTCAGCTTTGTTCATCCAAAAGCTCCATTAGCCCACCCGCTCAGCCCCAGATGAAGCGAGAGGGCCCTGCAACGCAGCAGCATTTAGCAGAACTCGGCCTGTTCAAGGAACAGACGGGGTTATCCCAGCACTCCGCAGAGAGCAGCTGTGATACCACACGGACAGCTTTCAACTTCTCCATCCTCCGCTTTGTTCACTTCGGTGCCCCACCCTACGTCTGACATCATCTCCAAAAGCAGTTTCAGAATCTTGAATGTTAAATCTAAAACTACACGTCTTACAAATTAGAATCCACCAATTCCCAGGTCAGCCCAGATCCAGCGTGTCACAGCCCAGCGGCCGCCAGCCCACTTCTAATCCTGTCTGACACGCACTGCCTGTCGCCTCAGGATGAGGCACCTTCTCCCTCCCTGTGTGCCTCAGTTTTCCCTTCACCCGAGGAAAAAATACACGTTTGTATCCCAACCTGCCGACAGATTAGTTCATATGAGTAAAAACATCAGGTCAAAGGAGGCATACTCACTTTTTTCCTGAAAACTGAAAAGGAAAGTCCACAGGCTTTGCAGACGACGTTCGCGCCCGCCGCAGCCGGGGACGGACACGGCGCGAAGCCCGCGTTGGGCGCGAAGCGGAAGGGGCCGGCGCCCCCCGCGAAGCCAGCCTGCTGCCCGCGGACAGCCCCGGTCCCCATCACCTCATTCAGCAGCCCGCAGCAGGAAGCCCACATGGAAGTAGCTCCCGCCTGAAACACACACAAAGGGAAAAAAAAAAAAAAGGAACTTAGTAAGTTTAGAGCGTTTAGAGCTGCGTCCCACGTGTGGTCATCCCGGAGGCATGCTGCGTGAATTCCCAGAGCAGCAGGAATCCAGCGCACGAACACCCGTGCAGCCCAGCGATCCCGACTTCCCAGCTACAAACCAAAGTAGGTAAGGTTTGCTTCTGGGAGGCGGCAGCAGCACAAGGAGCTTGCTTGCTTTCACAGCTCCTTGTCAAGCAGAGTTCTGCACAAAAAGGGTAAGGAATTTGAGGAGGTAATGCAGGAGCAGAGTGAAGGAGAGGCTAGCGGCCAGCTGTAGGTGAGGGACAAGACCTGAAGGGACCGGAGACAGCGCTACAGCGATTTATCACAGTTACAGCACAGCTGTCCCCTGCAGGATCTTCTCCAGAACTCATTCAGTTCGTCTATGACTCACAGCAAAACTCTAAAACACATTTCTGGGTCGTCCAACCAACAAACCAAACTTTACTCAAACCTGGTTCTGCTCTAGTTTCTCCGAGGGGAAACGTCCTTCAGGCCCTCCCTGGCCCTGCTGTTCTGTTCTCTCACAAAACTAGAATCACTCTGACGAGCCTTAGTCCCTGTTGCCTGTAGCTCGGTTTTGAATCACACTGCTTTATCTTAAACGCTACCGAGCTGTTCTAGATAAATACACGTACTGCACGGCCGCCTTTTACCCCTGAAAGCCTTTGGCGCCAGGTTCGCTATCAGGAGCGCACGTTCTACTTTCAGTTGGATTTGGAACCCACGCTGCTCGGGTCACACGTTCCATCACAGTCATGTGGCTCTCTGAAACCTATTGAGCAGCAGCAACAACCAACAGCAGCGCACTGGATTCTTTTTGGAAGGAAGCTGCGTGATACAACTTTTAAACCCTATTTTTCTTCATGCTTTTTTCCTTAACTATTCTGGTTAAAGCTCTTCTGTCCTTTATTCCAAGACAGCAACTTCAACCCTCTACATGAAGCCATAAAATTATTGGCTTTGAGCCTGGCAGCTCTCGCTGCAAAACCTCGACCACCCAGAGCACGCGCTCCAGCTCCGCTTTACCTCCCCTAGCAGCTAGGCTGATTTCTGCATTTCCCCTCAACTAACGCTGTCCTGCTACTTTTGTGGGAACTCAGCCCAACTGCCTGGGTATTTCCAGAGCCAAATTCACACCAGGTGCAACAAGATACCTCCACACCGTGCCGCCCCGCGCCCAGAGAAAATCCTCCTAAGCTCTGGGAGCGGAGGTCAGGGGATGAACTCGCTGATCCCGACCTGGCCCTGGTGTCCGCCCCGACCGTCTGCCCGGCGGCTGACCGCCCCGCCGTCAGGCCGAGCCCCGCTCGCTGCCGCCCCGCTGCAAAGAATGGAAACATCAATATTCATTTCTCCTACACAACACAAATTATGTGCAATTATCCTAGCTTATTTAGGCAAGAGTTAAGTCACTTTTCAGAAACAGTCTTCAAACTGGCTTACAACTTGGAGCTCTCTTGGTCTTTCGAGAAGTATTTTTCTCACCTTAATAGAAAGTTGTCAGTTGCAGAAATTAGTTCTTCACACAGTCTTAAAAAACTGATGAGCTACCTTTATAGTTTAATAAAAATAAAAATAGCTACAGGCAAATCAGCACACAAAAACACCGAACCAGAAGCGTCTGTCAGAATTCAAACTGCTCCATCAGAGGAAGGAGGGAACACAGCTGCTGCCCCACACCCTTACCTGATAGTTCAACACTCGCTTCTTACTTCATTCAAGAGCCTGTAACAACTGCTCAGACACCACTGTAAACCCTTCTGACACAGGGATTTTGTAAGTATCAAACAGAAGAATCTCGTGACGTTGCTGTCAGCAGGTGCTGCTGCAGCTGGCGGGTCAGGCCGCGAGGCCCCGTTCGTTTCGCCCCGCAGTCAGACGCGATGCGCCCTATGCGCTGGCGTCATGAAGCAGTAACTGAATTAGAGCCCAGACTCCTCCGTGGAAGGCACGGCACCAAGCACCGACACAAGACACTAAAACAAGAAACTTCCTCCCTTGAGAACTAATTAAAACCTGGCCAACTGCTGCAGCAGAACCCTTTCCAGCTACACCAGGCACCAGTTCCTCATCGTCTTCTCACCAGCTGCCACCAGTTACCTTCTCTCTCCACACCGTACGTGCATCCTAGAGGTGTCGGAAACACCTTGTTCGATCTCCCCTGGCCTAGGTTTCGGCTTCAAGGGCGGATTTTTTGCCTTCCAGTAACCCCGTAAGCATTTCAATCTCAGCAAGCCCTCCAGCAGCCGGGAGGCCGCACATCCGCGCGAGGAGGATGTGGCATCGCGCTGGTGTCGGAGCCAGCACGCCAACAGCACCGCAGCAGCAGAAGGGATTTATTTATTTCTTTTTTTCTGTTAAGCTGAAATCCCGTCTTTACATCCACGCAGCTTGAGGTTGAACACCCCGAGGCCCATGCCGAGCTTTCCCAGCGACCGAGCTCCCCTCGCCCGGCGGGGAGACCCCGCTTGACGCCACCCCCCCCGCTGCGGGCAAGCGGAGGGGAGGCCGGGCTGCCCCCGCCGCCCCCCCA
>VXAV01009243.1:386893-400646 GCA_013399715.1 Alectura lathami | reverse complement strand
ACGTGTCGCGACGTGTCGCTGTCCCCCGCAGGGGCCGGACATGCCGCTGTCGCGGCTGCGCAAGGCGGTGGAGGAGTGCTGCCCGAACCTGGCCGGCTCCGTGCGCATCAGGTGGGCAGCGGGGCCCTCCCCGGGCCGGGCCTAGGTTGGGGGGGGCTCGGTGGGTTCCTCTCGGAGCGACCCCGCCCCGAGGCGCGGCGAGACCCTGGAGAGCCTCCAGCTGTCCGGTGCCCCCCGGGTGCGCACCCCCTCACCTGCCGAGGGGCGCTCAGGGCGGGATGCTCTGCGGAGCCGGGAGGGCCGCACGCCTGGCGGAAAGGTGCTGCTGCAGTTCTGCCGCTCGTAAGCACGTTCTGAAGGGCACGCGGGGCAGGCGTCGAGGGGTTCTGTGGTTCGGAGGGCTTGTTTCGGCATTAGGCAGCTCACAGCGTCCGTGTGTTCTGGGTTCCTGATTATTTTGTTAGAGGAATAGCGATCCCTGCTGCTTGTTCTGCTGTTCGGAACAGTTTAAAAGGGAAGAAAAAAATCTGAGTTTAGATTCTTATTGAATACGTTTTGATTTTTTCCATTTATGTGCAAACCTTCGGGGCGCAATGAACTAGCTGCCACTTGCTTCCACCTGTGTTTGCTCACCTGTACCTGAAACAGAGGAATATTGTTCAATGCATAATATTTAAACCCTAAAAATGTATTTTTTTTTTTCCTGTTTAGGTTAAAGCTTATAGCAGAAGGAGAACTGAAAGATATGGAACAATTTTTTGATGACCTTTCAGATTCATTTAGTGGGACAGAGCCTGAAGTTCATAAAACAAGCGTAGTAGGTAACTGGCTGTTGTCACCCGTAAGCTGTTATTGATGGAATGCACTCAGTACAGCTTTGCTTCTCTTTTTATGGAGAAGTAAAGATTTCAGAACATCATTTTTCTCTTCCTCAGCTGTTTCATGTTAACCAATGATACTCCACAGTGTGCACTTCTTGCTGTTATCAGTTGTTCTGTGATCAGATAAACTCTGAGTTTGGCCACTGAATTAGTTTGAGATTTATACTTGTCAGAACTGAGCTTTATCAAATGGTTGGCTGCGATGAAGCACTAAGCAAACTTTAATCTTCTGGTTATGATGATGATTTCTGGTCTCCTCTCTGAAAGAAGAGCCTTACAGACAGGTGTCACAGCAGGCGTTTTCCTTTGCAGGTCTGTTTCTGCGCCACATGATCTTGGCATACAACAAGCTTTCTTTCAGCCAGGTCTATAAACTTTACACTGCACTTCAGCAGTACTTCCAAAGTGATGAGAAAAAAAGTGGGATTGATGAGAGTGATATGGAGCTGACGAACACGGAGGAACTGGATGGGAAGATGGAGAAGGAAGAACTTGACGCACCTCTGAGGTGATATATTAATATTGGAGTCTTTTCTACTCATCAGAAAATTAGTGGTCCTAGTTTAGATTGTTTCTGTACACATCAAAGTAAACTTTGTCCAGCTCAAGATTCTGCTCCTGTTAAACTTCTCACATTCCATGGATGCTTGCTCATCTACGCCATGTGTGTGTCCTGTCACTAACGCCACGTTAGAATCTCTGAGAGAACTTAATTTTAACGCAGGCGGAGAAGACCATGAAGAGCATGTATCCAGCGGGGTGGTTTTTCCTAGAGCTCCCTGCAGGCTGGCGGAGCTGGGTGGCCTCCCCGTGTCCTTGGTGCCACCATGTGGTGGCACCGCTACACGGCAACAGTTCTGCTCTCACAGAAGATGGCGGTGCCCCGTGCTCTGCTCACCCAGGGAGCTGCAACCTGACGGCCAGATGCTGCCCTCCGTGCCCTTGTGCACAGCCCGCTGCTGCATGGGTCTCCCCTGGCTGTGCTAGTGCGTGATGCGCTACAGTTGTTGGGAAGATCGCTTCTGCTCCCAGCACGGAAAGATTGCTTTTTGAGGAAAAGTTGAGCTTAGCATTTTTGGTTTTTGTTTTTTGCCCATCTGCACTGACATCTATTTACATCACATGTGATAAGCAAACACTGAGACATCTCACTCGCTAAAAAAGCGTTCCACTGTAAGAACGAAAGCATTTTGCGTATCCATGTTCTGAAAATGTACGGTTGAAGTTGCCTTTACGTAAGCTTGTGCGTGCTCTGCTGTGCCCTGGGTCAGTCGGCGGTTTGTGGAGCCTGGCTTTGTGCTGTAGTTGTGGTCTGCCCACGGAACAACCTGCTGCTGCTTTTGCAAAGCAGCTGTTTTCTGGAGTGATGTGTGTGACCGAAGTGCCAGTCCGTTTCTTTGTGAGCATCTTCAGAAGAGAGGAAGAACAGAGCAGGCCATTCAAGTATGGCACCACAAACCCTGTATCCGCTGTTTTTTTGTTTGGCTGCTGTTGTTTTGATGTGTATTTAGGGCAACATTCCTACCGACCTCAGTCTCTGCAGGCTGAAGATTACATCCAAATGATTTCACATGGTGTTGTTGGCTAAATTTGATGTGGCAGATTTTATTCTGTATTAATTCTTCTCCCTTTAATTTCCTTCTATGCTGCTGATCTTGTCGTGTCTCATAAAAATTCATAAAGCAAAAGCGTGGAGTGTCTGATAAAATGTTTCCTATCATTCTGATAAAACGTGTTCTATTTCATGGCCCTTGTTTCTAACCAGAGTGCTTTTTAGCAGGGAAGAAGAGATATCTTGCAGTGGGCCTCTTTCCCAGAAACAAGCAGAGTATTTTCTCTCTCAGCAGGTATGGTAATTCCGAACAAAGTTGAGCAAACGAGCCACAACATGATTTTTCATCTTCAGTATTATCCACGGTGTCAGACGTGATGTTTTCTCAGATCTGTTAAAGATTTGTTGATTCTGTTGCATGTAGTTGCTCAGTATGAGCACTTGGGGTTAAAAGTATGTTTTCTCTTGATCCAAGCATGTGCAGCATATGCTGATATTTGGTTCTGAGAAGGTCGCATCCGTTCTGGCTACTTGCTTTGCATTTGCAGTCTGCTAAACGTGCAGTTCTGTTGATAATTCCATCTGGTAAATACAAGAAGGAGCAGAAATCCACATGGGTCCGACTGTCAGTAAATGCTCTGCATGCTTGTAATAGTTTGCTAACAGACCGAAATACATACAGTGTGTAACACTTCATATACATTTTAAAAGTTCAGAGTGACTTCTCAGTCCCAGTAAGATTTTTACTATTAAGGGCTGTTGAATCTGGCATGGATTTACTTTAGTTTAGTTTCCTGGTTTTTTTTTTGTTTTTTTTTTTTGTTTTGTTTTGTTTTTTTTTTGTTTTTTATTTTGTGACAGTATACGTGTAATTCCCGTGAGCAATCTGTTGTACTAATTCTTGAAAGAGAAAGTTAAACAGAATTCTTCAACTCTCCTTTGAATAAGCTTTTACTGGGTCTCTGACCTCTGGGAAGTGAATGCTAGAATACAGCAGAGAATAAAACTCTGGGAGGTGAATGCTGTAGTATAACATACAACAAAACCGCCACTGATAATAGAGCTGTCCTGAAATCTTGAATGCTGTCTCCAGGCACACAACAAAATGGCAATCGTGTATCAACATATATTCATAATGCTCAAGTTTGAGTTCCTTAACACTGGTTTCAATTTTTATTCCAGGCTTCTCTACTAAAGAATGATGAAACAAAGGCTCTCGCTCCCGTATCCCTGCAAAAGGAACTGAACAACTTGCTAAAATTTAATCCAGACTTTGCCGAAGCAGTACGTACCTTTTTCTTCATCAAAAATGGTTGTAAAGGGATTTCTTCGTATCCCTAGGATGGAATTATTTGGGAGTATGTTATTCTGTATTGAAACATAAGCAGATGATAAACATGTGAGCAAGTTGCATGTAACTGTTTAGTCATTCAGGCTGAAACTCCTGAAGGTACAGAAACTTAAGCGAAGTACTTAACAACATGTCTAGCTTTGTGCATGGGTACAGTCCTCTAAATTCTGGTGGGACTATGTCAGTCCATTCTTGCTGAACCAAATCTAAAACTTTTCCCTCAAAGAGTTCAGGCCTCGTACTCCCATAGTTTAAAGATCAGTGTTGGGGTGACGTGCCTGCTGGTTTTGATGACTTATGTTCAGTTATGTTCACTTTACTTGGTTAAAGCTGATTTTGCTTCAATTTTTAGCATTATTTAAGCTACTTAAACAGTCTCAGAGTGCAAGATGTCTTCAGCTCGACACACAGCCTGCTCCATTATTTTGACCGTTTAATTCTCACGGGAGCAGAAAGCAAAAGCAACGGGGACGAGGGCTACGGCCGGAGCCTGAGATACGCCGCGCTGAACCTGGCCGCGCTGCACTGCCGCTTCGGCCACTAGTGAGTGAGTGTGTGGTCTGCGCAGCTGGAGCCTGTCCTGCTGCATCTCCTCCCTGCTGGCAGACAGACCCCCTGTCCATCGTGAAAATCTGTTCAAGAGGAGGAAGGCCTTCTCTGATTTGCTAACAGCTGTGGTTGGGTTGGAATTTTCTAGTAGACTTGATTTGTTTGGGTTGGTTTTGATTGTGACGTTTATTTGGTTTCTGTAATAACTGGGCCGCTTACAGCGCTGTAAGAGCTGATACTTGTCCAGTTGCAGCCGTTTCCTAGGGATTTAAGCTCCCAGTTGCTACATTTCCATGACCTCAGAGGGGTCACTGGGCATAAATATTTATTTCCAACTGTATTCTGAAGTAAGTCCAGTTGTCTTTCTGTTACATTCAAATCAATATAGAGCTGATGATGAGCAAAAAGAATAATTAAAAAGCCATCCAGGGGTGGGTGTTGTTTTATTGATAAAGCTGAGTTACCCATCTCCATATACAGTTTGCATTTATTGACTGCTGCCTGGATGAATCATGGAAAGGACTGGATGGGAAGGAGATGATGAAAAATAACTCCTCCTCTTTCTGCACAGGCAGATACTTAATGTTGCCCCTGTTCAAATACTGATGTGGCCCTTTGGCATGTACACAGCTTTGAGAGCTTGCTTCATCTTTGTAGTGGCTTGCAGGTACCACCTTGCTCGTTAGCCTCAGGACTAGAATATGTGTTGGGTGCTAGATGGAAGATAGAGGCTTTCTCATTCAGTCTTTTAAATCAGTTTTCTTCAGAGTGCAATTGGCGTAATTATATCAGTATTCCCCTGTGTTGTTGCAGTGCTGTATTTTAAGCTCTGTGGGAGTGCTAACGTGTTCTCCTTTCTTGTCTGCTGGTAGTCAACAAGCTGAACTTGCGCTTCAGGAAGCCATCCGGATCGCGCAGGAGTCCAACGACCACGTGTGCTTGCAGCACTGCCTGGTAAGACAGCCGTGTTGAAAGGGAGGTTGGGTCGGCCTTGTCCCTGTTCTCCGAGCCTTTGCTCAGTGTACTGTTGCGGAGCTGCTTTTACGGTAGCACCTCATCAGGTCAGTAATTCACATATGACAGCCCCACAGTGGGGTGATGTTGTTTCTGGCAGCTGGGTCACCCGGGGCAACAGATGCTGTTGAGTACAGAAATCATGGGATGGATTTGTTGCAATTCAGGGTTACTTTGTTAACAGGAGTTGTGAACAAAGAGTTGCTCAGTACTGAGGTCAAAGTCTTAGAGACGAAGGATTTCATAAACTTTCTCCTTACTGTCTGCTGGATTTCCACAGAGTAATTGGCCTTTTCAGCAAACAGAAAGGATGAAGAATTAGTTTTCTCTATATTCTTCTGTAATTAACATTACTGTTGAACTGAGAAGGCATCAGTAACTGCCTCATGGGGTTTCTGCTGCTAGGCCCATGCCCCGCCTAGGCTGGATTTTGGTGTATTTCACTGTGCAGCACTTACTAGCTGATTCCTTAGAGTCATGTTAATTCCGAAGAGTGGTTTGAATGTCCAGAGAGTTTCTGTGCATTCTCCGCGGAAATGAAATGAAAATTGCTGTCAGCTATTGGCAATGAGATTTTAACTTTATCCCTGACTAGAGCTGGTTACACATCTCGGAGCAGAAGATATTTGATAGTTGTGTTCTGCTGGAGCACTCAGTAAACAAATCGTTACACTTTGGATTGCCGGTAAGTCTGTTTCATTTATCTTTAACTGTATTCTAGGCAAAATACCTGTGTTGGGGTGCATGGTGGTTTTTTTTCTGCTAGTCAAAATTATTATTATAAAAGATACAATTGGATTTAAACCAACCTATTTAACACTCCAAAATCTAGCTGATATATAATTTTGACTCTTTGTATTAACAAACCAGAGCTCAGTTGCTTTATTGCGAGTGCACTATAGCAAGGCTCACTGTTTTTCCTTGTGGCCTGTTGGTTTTCAGGCAGGAGGACTCTGTGGCTGCTAGCCCAGCCCCATGCACCATTTGTGTCGTGGGCACATAATGCTACCTGCTGGTGCTCAGGGGAGGTTCTTATGCCCCAGCTTTCCCTGGAACTCAGTGCTGATGCCTGTGGCAGGGCTTTGAACACTTTTACTTGTGTGGCTCCATTCCAGCTGTGAAATCTGGTACAGCAGCTCTCCCCTTAGATGGCGTTGTGCCCTCTGTCAGCTGGCTGCAACCTCGTTGTTGAGAGAATGATTCTGAAAGGAACGGAACTGCTGATGTTGGGAGATGAGAGCAGATGAGAGCAGTCATGGCAGTTGGCGGGGACGGGGAGGGAAGGCTCTCTGCTTTCACAGCTGTTTATTCTCTAGAGGAATCCAGGTATAAGTCCAGTCATCCTTTCTGAGTGCTATGTGGGGGAGTGGAAGTTACCTTTCATATCTATCAAAATGGCACTCGTGGGTGGGTGTGTGTGAGTGTATTTAAAGAAATGCCTGAAGCAGTGTTCTTTTGTCTGTACTGAATAACATCACATCTTTTTCTTTGGGATTTTTTTTCTTAATTTATAATTCCTGCTCTGGTGTAGTTCACAGGCATAGTGTACATTATTGTCCTTCAATGTTTTTGATACTTTTTTTTTTTTTTTTTCCCCTATTCCCAGTACCTTGCTTCCCTGGGAATACAGTCCTTGGTTCAGCAAAGAGCTTTTGCAGGAAAGGCTGCCAACAAACTAATGGATGCCTTAAAAGATTCTGATCTGTTGCACTGGAAACACAGCTTGTCAGAGCTTATTGATATCAGTATAGCACAGAAGACTGCCATTTGGAGATTGTATGGCCGCAGGTATTTTGTTTCTTCCGAACTCTTGGGTTAGCTCGCTGTGCTTGTTAGCACATAATGCATTTTGAGTTATTTATATAGGTGTAGCAAGTGACTGTGTCTCTCCAGTGCACTAAAATAAAGCAATCAGAATGTGATTTGGTCTAGGCTGGGTGCAATTATTCCCATTCTCTTGTGTTCAGTTAGAAGTCATTCTGGAGGAGAGATTGAGTTTCCATTTAGTGGTGGCAAACAGTGCATCAGTCATTCCTGAGTCCCCATTTTTCAGCATTACTGTGCTTAGACTGTGTGCAGTTTTCAAGATACAGTACTTGATGTGCTTGCGTAGTCTGGAGTTCTGGGTAGCAGTTGTTTTACCAGTTTTCATTCTCCCCCAGGCCCCTGGCATACCCAGAAAATCATTCGGTAGACCACAGTCATAACAAGGCTGTAGATTCAAACATGGTTGTTGCTTGAAAACTAAACAATGTTTCTCTTGCTCAAGCACCATGGCACTTCAACAAGCCCAGACCTTGCTGAGCATGAACAGTCTGGAGGCTGTGAACGTGGGCGTTCAGCAGAACAACACAGAGTCCTTCGCTGTGGTTCTGTGTCACCTGGCAGAGCTACATGCAGAGCAGGTGAGTGTTATGGCTGGTTGCACAAAAAGTCCTTTGGGTGAGGGGGTGTGTGGGTGGTATCGACAGGGAGCGTGAGACTCGAATCAGGTTTTGTTCTGCCTTTAATGCCAGCACTGGGGACTTTGCCTGGCAAGTTCTTGCTGTGAAGGCTGTGTTAAAATGAAGGGGAGCAGTGCTTACCCTGGTCTGTGTTTATCAGTGCTGGTTCTGTATTACAGGGATACTTTGCAGCTGCTTCTGAAATACTGAAACACCTAAAGGACAGATTCCCTCCCAACAGTCAGCATGCGCAGGTAGAATATACATAATTTACAGGCTAAATTATATAACTGTTATCCAACAGGATCCGAATCCATCGCGTCTGAATTCATACTGTCTTCCCTCTGTATGCCTTGGGCTATGTGTTTACTGACTTCGCCTGGCACACGACCCCACCAGAAGCCACATGGCGTAAACACTTCAGCAAAAGCATGAAAAAGATGCTTTGGTTGTTTCAATAGCCTGCTAAGAAAGAGCTGCTGAAATAAAACTGTAATTGACAGAGGAATGTGCATCTCCTTCATGAGCACATGCAGGAATGAAATGGTCTGTGTTGATCTGGAGCTTCAAAGTTCTGTTTAATTTGTGGTGATTATTTTGGTATATTCTGCTCCTGAGAGAAGAGGCCGTGTTTTGTGCGACTCTGGGAAACACACTAGCGTGTCAGTCTAAAAAATACTATTTACATCAAAATTTAAAAGATCCTATTAAATTTTAGTTTGGTCCTCTTTTCGCTACAGAGTAAGTCTACTATTTTAAAGCATTAGTAATCATTTTAAAGCTTTTTTACCTAAGGTACAGTCAAATAGGTGAACTGTGGTATTGAAACATTACTCCCGACCTAAGCGTTTCTGTTGAGGACTGTAATTCAGTAAAGGCAGTAACTGGACAGTGGAGTTGGTTGTGTCCAGGCATAAATGCCTGCAGGGGATAATAAAAATGAAGTTCTAAGCTGAGGTTAGAAAATGAGCAGGTACAACTTCTAAAACATGTTCCTGGATGTTCTTTGTTTAGCTTTGGATGCTGTTTGATCAGAAAATACAGTTTGAAAGAGCCATGAACGATGGCAGATACCACATAGCAGATTCTCTTGTGGCAGGAATTACAGCACTTAATAGCATTGAAGGAATATACAGGTAAGAAGTCATGGATCCGCATGCGCTTGCAGGTGTATCCCATGAAATAATGAAAAATATAGCAGGATGAGTGCTGGCAGTCCTGTGTTTGCGTTCTTCCCTTTCCAGGGTTAATTATGGTCATGCTGTCTAACCTGCAATGCCTGTTCCTTTAGAGTATGTCCTGCAGTGATCATTTTTAGTTGTTTCTTTGGGCATTTCAGAAACAGAAATAGCACCGGTGAAGTTCCTATTGTTCCAGAGCTGTAGATCTGGCCTGAGAACACAAAACACTTCTTCAAAATCTGCCATGGTAACGGTGCTCAAACCTTAGCACAATGCGAAATTTTATATAAGATACATCTAAGGGATCTAAGGCCAAATCTCAAATCTGTTGCAGTATGAGCCTGAGTTATGTCTTCAGCTGTGTCCTAGTTTCTACGTCTACAAAATGGGACAATACAATTTTTTTTTTCCTCACCTTAATTTGTTCTTATTTCTCAATGGAAATGTTAGAAATAGATAGGGTTAAAACTTCTTGTTGGCCAAGTGTAAAGGCAGTTTGCTGCTGAAAGCAGTTTCTTGTTTTTCACTGAGGCAAAACAGTGGAACATAGCCAATGTCAGTAAGGCGGAAGATCGGTGTTCAAGCTGTGGGACCTGATGCTTGTCCTTCTGGACCCGGACTGTTATTTCCCTGATCTTTAAATATACCACACCGTGTACGGGTTTGGGGTGTTTTTGCACGTCCCCTACAGCTATGTAGTTGTTTGTTTCCCTGTTCTTGCCCGTTCCCTCTCACTCCTTGTCCTTGTCAGCTTAGGCCAATTTTAGCTAGCTTAACTCAGACCTGTTTTTTCTTCCACAAATAATTACTTGTGCTTTCCAGTCTGCATGCGCTCCCACTTCCGCTGCCTATTTGGCCTTTGTTTTTGGCAATCCCTGTTTTCTGTCTAAGGCTGGTTCATGAGTTTGATCCTTTCTGCCTGCGAGTTGTCCAGCAATCGGAGGTGCTTGGTTTTCCCTCTGCCTGCTTGTATAGCGTGCGTGTGCTTTGTCAGAATGCCGTTCTGCAGTCACAAGAAACGGAGGCCACAAAATAGGGACCTGTTTCACTGTATTCTGAAGAGCAGAATTATATCTAAAATGCAGAGACATCAGTGATGTTTACTTTCTACCTCGGCAGAAAAGCCATCGTCTTGAAAGCCCAAAATCAAATGCTAGAAGCACACAAACTTCTGCAGAAACTGTTGATCCACTGCCAGGAAATCAAGAACACCGAGATAGTGATTAGGTAAGAATCCTTCATTTTCAGAGTATTAAAGCCACTTTGCAGTGATTAGAATCAGCCATTTCAATTTGTCTGCGTTCTGTCTTCACTAGTCCCCAGATTACTCAAAATGATTTGGAGATTACAAAATAATTTCATATATTAAATGTGGTGTAGAGGAATCCTCAAAATACCATGGAATTGAAACATAGTAATTTTTTATATATAAACTAACAGGTAGTAAATTTAAATTGCATGAAGATTCATGGAAGAAGGAAATAATGGATGCAAAATAAATAGAGAGTAGAAATATGCATGTAATTGTACCCTTGTGCTGACTTCAGAGTAGTGTTGTCACCTCCTTATGCAAGATGTAAGGGTCCTCTTAAGGGTGCACCTTAAGTTTATTGCACATGCAGACACGTAATTGCAGATGGAGTAATTGTTTCATCACAAGAAAACAGTTTAGAGTGCTTTCCCTCTCCTTTGGTCAGTGTGCTGCTGTCAGTAGCAGAGCTCTACTGGAGATCCTCGTGTCACACCATAGCTTTGCCCGTCCTGCTGCAGGCTCTTGCCTTCGCTCGAGAATACAGCCTACAGTACTTGGCTTCTGAGACTGTGCTGAACTTGGCTTTCTCCCAGGTATGTTTGATTTGTGCTTTCACAGGGCTGCAGGGCAACATTTTTGCTGGGGATCTGGATACTGTTTTTACTCCTGTGAGATTTAAGAACATAACCTTGTTGGAATTAAATTATTGATTCTGGTGAAGTGTATTCTAAATGTAAAATCTTTTGAGGAAGCTCATAGAAGTTGAGTTCCAGTGTATCAGTAAGTTGGGTAGCTATTCTATGTAATTAAGCAGGCAAGCATAAATTGGCCCTGCCTTCATTTCTCCAGTTGTTGTTTTTATGCTGTTTTTTCAGCTTTCTAGCAGCAGAGTTTGGCATGTGCCTGAATTAAAAATAATGCTTGTAATGGTGTTTGTTTATTCTGAGCTGGCAGGGACCCCATTGTCAGCACTGGCTGGAGAAGCCATGCCTAATCATTTCAGACAGTAGCTCGTGTCTCCTAGTAAGTTTGGATTTACAAGAAGATTGTCTGGTAAAAAGTATCGTCTTGGTCTGTAGCGTTATTGTATTAGAGACAGATGCAAACAGATGTGGTCTTCTTATGCTGGTCTTCTCAGAAGCAGCTGCTCTCACCCGTGGATTCCAGTAGCAGACCAGCAAAGCGTTTCTCTTTCAGCTGATCCTTGGTGTTCCTGAACAAGTCCTGAATATTTTGCACATGGCAATAGAGCCTGGCTTGGCCCATGGAGCTGTACTGGACAAAGGCTGTGCCATGTTCTTGGTGGCCAAGTGTCAGGTGGCTTCTACAGCTTCGTACACTCAACAAAAGAAGGTCAAAGGTAATGTGAAGAGTAACTCTCCCCACTGAAACTGAGCTCTGTTGAAAAGTGCACACCAGTGTGTATATGAGAGTCCTGTTACACAATTACTGTTAATAAAGTTTAAACAATAGAGTGGAGCGTGTAGCCTAGTAATCAAATAGAATTTATTTGGAATTAGTTGTTCAATAGCTGCAGTGTTTATAATAGAATGTCGTTTATCTGCATGCGTTGACGCTCGTATTTTGCAGCAAAGGTTGAATATCAGAAACTAGCTGAAAGACTACGTTGCTAAGACACAAATTGTTTTGAAAAGCTGAGGAATTTATAATTGGGCTCCTTAGAACTGAGCTGTATTGCCTGGAGTTGTTAGTGTGATATTTTCTCATATGTGGCTGTCCCCTTTTCTCACAGCTTTGGAATCTGCTATTCTGAATCTAAATGAAGCAAAGACTTACCTTGCCAAAGTGGACTGCAAAGAGCAGCTCAGAGATGTTCTCTACTTCCAAGCCCGACTGTTCCACACCCTAGGCAAGACCCAGGAAAGGAATAAATGTGCCATGTTGTTCCGTCAGTTGCACCAGGAGCTGCCTGCACACGGTGTCCCCTTAATAAATGCGTTCAAGTGAAGCATTTAAAGACAAGGGTTGTTTGTTTTCCTTTTTTTACAAATGTCTTTTTACTATATTCAGTCATCTGTGTTTCAGAGTAATTGCCAATAAATCATGGTCTTCGATGGAACAAGCTTGTATTATGTTTGCAATGACTTAGGGCAAAGTATAGTTTTCCACCCATTTCACTTTTATTCTGTGCTTGAAATTACGGATAAGAATTGAATGAGGAAAACAAGAAAGAACTGTCTTGACTGCAATACAAACACGCTGAGAGGAGTAGCACAGTCACGATGAAATAATATCTGTTCTTAGTAGTGATGTGTTCAGGATCAATGCTGGCTTTATGAACACGGGCACAAAAAATAGTGGAAAACGTAGGCGAGGTTTCTTTGTGCTCTTTTGTGTATAGAATGGGGACTCATTTAAAATGTTTCCTTGCATTAACCTGTCTACAGGCACTGTTTACTCTGTAGAAACAGATGGTGCTGGCAGAAGGGAAAAACAGGATTCAGTTGGAAAGGTTTCATGGTGCAAAGTCCCAGCACCGTTGTGTTAGGCGTGTCCTTGTGCAAAGAGTGGCCAAGAAAAGTAAAGTGTGCTGAGTGAAAGCCCAAGCTCAGCTAAGTATGTTCATAGGCACTGGGCATAATTCACATGTGCTGGTTTTCTGTATGAATAAATGAGGACCACAGAACTGGCTCAGTATCTGATAAGTTGTCATTGACTTATAGCGATCGGAACCTTGTTTCAGGGGAAAAAAAAAAATTCTTTCAGCTGTGATGTGGGATTTTGTGGTCAGTAGAGGCTGCGGTTTTGTGAATGCAACCATGTATGTGCTGCGTGGACCTTGAGGACAGGACTGACGGTCCTTTCTTGCTGCTGAATCCTTTCATCGTGCTGCTGCATAAAAGCTGAACACCATTAGTGTAACCACTTGACATATCCTGCCAGGAAGCGCAAGTTTAAGCCATGGTATTAGAGATGAGAAAGCAAGTTCAGAGCTGAAGCTGACTGCTGGATCTCCGCCAGGTAAGGCCAGAAGTGAAGTTCTAAAATGTGGTTGAAGCAAGAGTGGCCCAGGAGTAGCTTACATGCCTCATTAATTAGTGTTGTAAGGTGGCTGTTGGTAGACAACCAGTAGACAATTTCTAAAAGTGAAAAGTAACCTGGATTCCGTGGTGGGAATGCTGGTTGTGGTGCGTCATGGTTATGTTATCAGCTCCTCATCAGTCAGTGCTTAAGAGCTGAATCCACGAAGTGTTTGCAGCACCTCCTGCTCAGCAGCACGTTCCTTAAATTGGTTCCTGGAGCAGCTTCCAAGATCCTGACCAGATCAGCCCAGGCTGTCCGCGCAGCTGGCTGGGGAGCAGAGGAGCAGGGCTGTGCTGCACGGGCCGCGTGGGGACAAGGCTTTGGGTGCTGTCGCTTATGAGGAGAACGCACAGGAGAGCTCAGCCCAAAGAACTGTGCTTGATGCGAACGTGTTTGGTAGGAAAACCCCAGACAATTACCAGAAACAGAGGCGAGGGTGCTATTTGCAGAGGGCTGGCGCCAGCCGGAGCCGAAGGCCGTGGCA
>VXAV01009243.1:372785-385966 GCA_013399715.1 Alectura lathami | reverse complement strand
GATCGTGGAGGTAACGGCTGTGGGCTGCGGGCCCCAGGAAGCAGCCCGCGGCCAGCCCTGGGGCCGGCACTAGGCTGCCCGTGGGGGCGAGCACGGGGCCGGCGGCCGTGAGCAGCTGAAGCCGCCTGCGTGTCCTGGTGCCGGCGACAGGTCTGGAGCGTTCTGTGTCGCTTTGGTGCTTCACCGGAGTTTTTGGGACCTGTGCGCGCTCGCAAAACGAGCACTTGGGGCGAGTACGGCGCTCAGGTTCGGAGAAAAACAGCCAGCAAAACCAGAGAGCCCATTACGGAGAGCCTGGCGGGGCCGTCTGACTGACCAGGGGTAGGTGGCTTTTATTGCCAGGCTGGGGAGTAATTTGCAGGAGGCTTTGCTTTCAGCTCAGCCCTAACGTCCTTTAAGCGGTGTTGGCAGTGTGCAGTGTCCATCTCCTGGGGCTGCTGCTTCCAGAGAGCTGGGCGAAGTGCTGCCGCTTCAAGCTCATCCCAGCTTGATGCAAGGCGTACCCTTGTGTTTTGGGATGCTCGCTGTGTATCGCTTCAGCAACGTTAGGTGGTATTAGTGAGATTAAAAAAAAAAAATCTTGTTAAAGATGATTTTTTGGTTCCTGTTGGAACCTGCCACTGGGTTTCCTGCCATCACACTGCTCCCAGACAGCACTGGTAGCTTTTCCCCAGCTCTGTGTCGGATGGGCTGTGCTGCACAGCGGGCCCGGGGCGACAAAAAACTTCACTGCTCGGGCCCAGGGACCTGGCATGGATGAGGCCGGGTGCCTCTTTCCAGTGCCTCGTTATTTTGGGTGCCCTCTGACTTCTGGAGAAGACGCTGAGAGATTTTTTCCATTAAAAGTCAGGCATATGGTCTTTGTATACTACAGTGACTAATATATTTCTGGCAAGAGCTGAGCTCGCCCGTAGGAAGGGAAACTGTGATCGATGTCCCTATAGCTGCAGATGACCCCGCTCTTGGCACGAGTACTTCTACCACTGGCAGTGACCACGGAACACGGGACAGTGACCGAACTCTGCCCAGCAGGAGCTGAGACCACCCCAGGCGCTGTAATCTTTCTTCTAAACAGCTTTTTGGGCAGTGTACAAGCTGATACCACAACAGGATGGGCAGAAGCGGCTGCCACGAAGGCTTTGTCTTGCTGCAAGGGGGAAAACCTGGCTGCAGGGGGCTCGGAGCGTCCCTTGCCCCAGTGCTGCAGGGTCTGTGGGGGCCCTGCAGGGTCACAGGGCTGCGTCAATGGCTTCGCCCTCGCCGAGGCCAATTTCTCTCCCATTCATTTCCACCGAGCCACGTGGCTGTGGAGCGAGAGGGAGGGATGCTGCCAGGGCTTCACAGAGCTCTCCCCCTTTAATATCCCTCTCCTCGCTGAATTTGATGCGAGGCTGATTGCTTCGATAATCCTGCCGCAGCCGCGATGGGTTATACATGGACTGCAGCCAAAAGCCGGGCCGATAAATCATTCCTATACACCAGGCTGCTACATTTCCTGAGGATTTTGTGGGCATGTGCTTTTTGCCTTTACATAAGGATCTGCTGGATTTCACACCAGAACGTGCCGCTTTTCCCCGAGCAACGAGCTGGGTGGGTGGGTAGGCAGAGCCCCCAGGCTGCATTTCTTCCCGTTGAATTTATTCCTCCCCATTGCAGCTGTTTTGTTTTTTCCCTCTGGTTATACGGATGTCTTCCTCCTCCTCTTCCTCCTCCTCAGCATCCCCAAATACTTATTAAGGCAAACCCTCTGTGCTGTCGTTGGAGGTTATCCCACATCCCACGTGGCTGCCGTCAGTAACTGGATCTCGCTTTTGGGATTTGCTTGGGAACGGCATCCCAGCACCCTGTGAGAGGCCAGTTTCTGCAACCCCCCCTTTTACACACACCCAAAGGGAAAAAAACCAACAGCTTTTCCACCACAGTTGTGAGGATGGTGTCGGGGTGGCTTTTAACCTGCTTACAGAACCTCCGCAAGCCCGCTTGAATTAATCAGCCTTGATATGTTTATCCTGGTCAAGCCAATTAACTCCCGTGGACCGGGGCGCGCTCGCTTCCAAGCATTATTTTGTAACTTGATTCTGCTATAGCCCGGTAAAGCGGGGTGACACGGGACAGCCATTGGGATGGACAGGAGGCAGGGGACAGCCACCGAGCACCGGCGATGCCCCAGGGCCAGCTCCTGGTGGGGCCCCCAGCGCTGCCTTTTTGGGTGAATTTTCCCCACGTGGCCATGGCGTACGGTGAGGGTCCGGGGCACAGCGTTTGGGATCCGTCCGCGCTCCGAGGGACGGCTATTTATACACGCAGCCTGGCGGGCTTCCCGACGCGAGGCGGGCGAGTGGGAGCTGCCCTCCGGATCCATCCGTGCCGGTTTGGGGGAAACTTGGGAGGGGTGCCTAATTATTCTAATGCCTTTTTGAGAGCGCATTCAAACACGCTGGCGTGGTCCTAATGGCTGTTTGCATCCCGGCGCTGGGATTTGCCCCAGTGGCGCTGAGGAGGTTTGCAGCCACGGTTTTGCTGGGTCCCAGCTTTCTTGAATAGCGAAGTCCCAGCCAGGAACGGATTTAGAGGCGTTTCTGAAATACTTTGTCCTTGTTGCTGCTCACCAGCTTATTTATAGCTGTCGCATCACTCGCGCTTCTCCTAAGCAGCGAGCTGCACCGTGCCGAAACGGCTGCGCTCTCACTTCAGCGCTGGGTGAGAAAACTCCGGTTTATAGGTTTGTGTTGGAAATGGCAATTAGGCCACCAGGAAGCCTTTGGGGCGGGGGGGCTGCTGGAGTTTTCGTACTTGCCCTATAATTGCTCCTGAGCAGGAGAACTTCAGTGCAGACGAGCAGAGCTAATTTTAACCCGTTGCCTTGCGCGGTACAGAGCACCCAGCGGCGCTGGGTCCTGGGTGCTGGCCCTGGGCTGGTTCGGGATGATTCTTACAGGGTTGCTCCTCAACCTAGAAATTAAAAATAACACCGTGACGCAGGAGGGGAAGGCGATGGCTTTGCTGTGGTGCAGCCGGACCTGCTGGGGCCAGGCTCCTGGGTCGGGCTGGTGGTGCTCACGGTGCCTTTGCCATCCGCCAGCCCGTTTGTTCAGTGCCGTCACTGTGATGGCTTACAACCAACTAACTGTTTATTTGCTTTTTAAAAATATGATTTGCTGCTAACAGAATTGTTTTGTTGTCTATTCCAAGGTGCAGAAATCCCATTTTTGCGAAGGAGGCCGTAGGAGACCCAGGGGCGAACAGGAGAAAGCCCTGTGGATGCCGCGCTGCAGGCGGAGGCGGTGAGCCCCAAGGTGGATCCTGCACCCTGTGCTTGGTAAGGGCTGCGTACACCTGGGACCAGCTTCCTTCAGGGGCTGTAGGCAGGAAAGCCAGGAACTGAGCAACGTTTATGTGTGCACAGTGCAGGCCCGTGTAAAATACCATTCTGTGGCCCTCTTGAGGATTTCCCGCAGGAGAAATGATGGTGGTGCTGTGTCCTTGGCGTGCTTTAACACTGGGGTGAGCAGAGCGATAGCAGTGGCTGATGGCAGAGGGAGGACCCCGCTCAGTGCCACCCAGTTTCCTCAACTCTTAACCAATATTTTACCTAATATAAGCTGAAGCCACTTACTGGGTACAAAAGCACTTTAGGGGCTTGCCTCATGAGGGATCCGACTTCCAACTCTGCTTCCAGGTGTGCGTCCCCCTCGGAGCACCGCCGGAGGCGGGGATGAGGCCGGCAGCCTTGCCATGCCATCCTGCGTCCCCGGCAGCTCGCCCGCAGCCCCCCGGCCCCCACCCTGCGACGGAGGGCCCAGCCGAGCACCCAGGCTGCCGCTGAGCACCCACTGCCCCGCCATGGAGTCGCTCATCGTGGTGACCGAGTGCGAGGCGACGGCGAGCGAGGAGGAGATGAGCGTGGCCACTGGGGAGGAAGGCCGGGAGCCCAGGGTGAAGCCGAACCTCTCCGGCCGAAAGCTGTCCCTGCAGGAGCGGTCGCACTCGGCACACTCGCCCGGCAGCGGCAACAGCGAGCGCTTCATCTACCCGTCCCTCCCCTACTCGCCGGTGACGTCCCCACACTCGTCCCCGCGCCTGCCACGGCGGCCGACGGTAGAGTCCAACCGCGTCTCCATCACGGGGCTGCAGGTTTGGCCACCCTCCTGCCTCTCTCTCCCACCGTGCTGCTTCTTGCTTGCTTTTTTGGGTGGTGGGAGGGTGACGGGTCCTGGTCCATCGCTGGCCATGGGGCAGCCCCACATGTGGGGACAGAGCATCTCCCTGGGTTAAGGTGGCAGTGGGAGTGCGTTTTCTGCCTTTCACAGATGCTGCCAGTTTTTGCAACTGTGTTTCTGAGGAGCAGAGCAGCCAGAAGTCGCAGCCCAGCCATGCTTCCTTTGTGCCCAGATGCAGGCAAATTCACTCTTGAACTCCATGCAGGAATTGGAGATTTTTGGTTTTCCCTTTAAAAAGAGGCAGACCCCAATGAAACTAAAGTAGAGAAAAATAGAGCTGCCTGCCGCAGCCATCTCAGCACCAACAGAAAACGGGCAGCAAACATCTGCGGGCCAAAACAAAACCATTTGATGCTGGGTGAGCGTTGAGCCCCCGGGTGCCAGTTGCCCTTGTGCTCTTGTTTCGCATGAGCAGACAACGCCGCCTGCCCGGTGCTTACCGCCAGTAATTAGCTGTCTACAAACCAGCCGGCGTGCGGCCGCGTGTCGTTATTGCTAACAAACGCGAGCTTTTCGGCTCCAGCCTGGGGCCTGGGCTGCTGGCGGACTCGCTCTCTCTCCCGCAGGACTGCGTCCAGCTCAACCAGTACAAGCTGAAGGATGAGATCGGGAAGGTGAGTGTTCTCAGCCTTGGGGTTGGGGTGGGAATTTGGGTGGGAATGTGTTGGGTTTGCTCTCATTTTCGATCTGGTGACACCAAGTTCAGCCCTTCACTGGGCCATCTCTGTTGGGTCCTCGGTGTGACGCCCATTGACTTTTTTTTTTTAATTACCCTTTTTCCCCTTTCTTGCAAAATGGGGCATCTGAGCCTTTTCTTTGCCAGCCTTGAGGGCACTGTGCTCCCTGCTGACCCTTGGCATCATCCAGGGTTTGCAGAGGAACCTGGCTTGGAGCTGGGAGGTTTTTTGGATGGGTCACCCATGGCTGTGCCCCTCTCTAGGGCTCCTATGGGGTCGTGAAGCTGGCCTACAACGAGGACGACAACACCTACTATGTGAGTAGTGCTTGTCCCCAGAGCACAGGGATGGGTCTGATCCCTGCCAAGCACCATGCTGGCTCCCAGCGTGATTTGCCCCAGATCTCACCCGTTTTCCCTCTCTGCAGGCAATGAAGGTTCTCTCCAAGAAGAAGCTGATGAGGCAGGCGGGCTTCCCCCGTAAGTGGCACCTGGCGGTGCGACAGCTCCGGGGCAGGTGGCACCCTGGGGACAGCGGGGGCTCGGTGCCATGCCCACCCTGTTTTTGTCTTCCCCACAGGCCGCCCGCCGCCCCGCGGGGCCAAAGGCGCCTCGGAGGGCTGCCTGCAGCCCCGGGGGCCCATCGAGCAGGTCTACCAGGAGATCGCCATCCTGAAGAAGCTGGACCACCCCAACGTGGTGAAGCTGGTGGAGGTGAGTGGGGCGTGCAGCAGCTCTGCTGTTTTCCCTCCTATAAGGGCTCTTTTCTTCCCTCCTTCCCCCCAAAATATATATATATTTTTTTCTGCTTGGAAAGAGAAATGTAGAAATATTTTGCTTTCTTTGAGGACATAGATCAGTTTTGGGGAGGAAATGGTGTTTCCGTGGGTTCTGCAGCCGCACTGCCCACCACCCACTGACTGCTTGAAACAGTCCAGAGGAAACAAAAATCAGGAATTAAGGACGTGCAGGCTGGAATTCATTTGGCTTATGAGTCAGATGATGCTTCCTGTGTGTTTTAAATATTTATTTCCAACTACATCTTTCCTCTTATTTTTCCCCCACCTTGTGGGTAGAAGCTCTGAGATTAGCAGAGCAAGCCCACATGTTTTTAAATCAAAATGTCACGAGCAGGACCCGAGGGCGGGCGGACGCTCACGACCTGCCAGCACCTCCCTCCTTAACTCCCCGAGCCCCCGGGGGCTTGGTGCAAAACTGGGGTGCCCGATGGAAAATAAACAAACGGCAGCATTTAGCTTGTGAGGCAGTTTCTTGTGTTTTTGCATTGTTCCATTTCTTTTCCACTTCTTTCGGCAGGTGCTGGACGACCCCAGCGAGGATCACCTGTACATGGGTAAGTGCCCACAGGTGCCAGTGTTGTCCATTCCCCCCAGGTTTTGGGGCAGCTGCATGTGGGATTGGGTCTCCATGGGCTTATGATGACGTATTATCTTCATGAATTCCTCATTAAAATAATTGCTTTTGTGCTGGGACCGTGCTTGCGGCAGCTCACACCTCTAGCTAGTCGGTAACACCATTCCTTTTCTGTTTCAGTGTTCGAGCTGGTGAAGCAAGGGTGAGTTTCCCCCATGAGGACCTAGCAGCGCGTTCCTGCGGGGCCGGGGCTCAGCTCGGCCTTGTGTTTCGGCACCGCTGCCTGGGAGCCAGCTCTGTCCTCTTGCCTTCGCAGCCCCGTGATGGAAATTCCCACCCTGAAACCTCTCAGTGAGGACCAGGCTCGGTTCTACTTCCAGGATCTGATCAAGGGCATTGAATACTGTGAGTGTGCAAGCAGGGTGGGGCTTCAGCATCTCCTAAACCCTGTGAGGTTGGCTCCTGCCTTCCTTTGCTGCATCCCTCGTATCTCCCTGGATCACAGTGCACTACCAGAAGATAATCCACCGGGACATCAAGCCTTCCAACCTCCTCGTGGGCGAGGACGGGCACGTCAAGATCGCTGACTTTGGCGTCAGCAACGAGTTCAAGGGAGCCGATGCCCTCCTAACCAACACGGTGGGCACCCCTGCCTTCATGGCCCCGGAGACGCTCTCGGAAACAAGGAAAATCTTCTCTGGCAAGGTATTGATAGCAATTTGTTTTCATTTTATTGTAATAATCTTCCTTGGATGTGCAGACCTAAGGATGCTCTCTTCTCTCCGCAGGCGTTGGACGTCTGGGCCATGGGAATCACGCTGTACTGCTTCGTGTTTGGGCAGGTAATGTTATTTTTCAGCACTATCAGTGCCTGCATCCAGCCTGGCTGGGTTTTGGGGACAGGAGCTGCTCTAGTAATTTGATCATTTTAAGTCAAATGTTATTTTCATTACTTCTAAGAAAAGACATTTATGTAATAAGAAACCTTCTGGTGCTTCCCTATAAGCTCCTGCTCAGAGGCTGTTACTTTTCTCACTGCTCTTTTTCTTTGTGGCAGTGTCCCTTCATGGACGAAAGGATCCTGAGTTTACACAATAAAATCAAGACCCAAACGCTGGAGTTCCCAGACCAGTAAGTACCCCAAAAAACCCCACAAACCCAAACCCCTCAGCCCTTCTTTTAAAGCACTTCTAAGCTGTTAGCCTGCACGGATTTGGTGTCAGGCTTCCCCAGCTCCGTGCACCGGGGATCACACTCCACATGGCCCCAGACGGGGTTGTCTTGGTTCCCTGGGGTGGTCTGGGGAGGAAGGCAGCGCCAGGCCCTGGTCCCATCTCATCTCTCCCCTCTCCTCTCCCAAGGCCAGAAGTTACAGATTTCTTGAAGGATCTGATTATGCGGATGCTGGATAAAAATCCCGAATCCAGGATTTCAGTCCCCGAAATCAAGGTACCAACCCAAAGCTCTGGCAGTGGCCATGGCTTCACTTCCATGGGGTTCTCCTCGCTCAGCTTTTTCGGGCTCAGTTTGCTCGCGCCAGGCTAGGCGCTCCCGCATGCCCAGGGCCCCCAGGCAGGTAAGTCCCAGCTCCTTCCCCTGCTCCAGGACCCTCTCAGCTTTGGGACCTTTGGTGCCTACAGCAGTCGCAGGCAGCAGAAATCCCCTGAGCCCAGTATTTCCTCTGCTACCAGGCAAGTACCTTGCAGCAGCCTTTGGCAGGAGATTTCTGGTCCTTCGCCCCTGCGAGAACGTGGAAGGGGCGAGAAGCTGAGAAAATGGAGATGAAGGTAGGGGGACAGGATTGCGGGGTTTTGCTGAAGCGTTCCGTGCTCCTCCGGTGGCCGCCCAGGATGCCAGCTGTGCGGGCAAGGAGAGAAAGCGCTTTGTGCCCAGATTAGTTCCGGTCCGAGACCAACGGTCTGGAGGAGATCCCCTCTGTGAGATGAGAGTGGAAATAGTTCTTCTGCCATAAAACCCAGTGGGTTGGGGTGCAGTGGTGCTGTACACCGCCGAGGTTATTGCACCGTGCGCTGTCTGCTCTGGGCTGAGGTGTTCCCGACCGTGCCGCAGCGTCTCTCCCCCTGCTCCCTGTATGTCGGAGGGTACAGGCGCCGCAGCTTGGGCGAGGAGATGCGTTTGCCAGGCCTGTGTGGTTGGAGTTACGAAAAAGAGGCAATCGTCCCTGACAGGCTGTGTTATTCATTGAAGTTGCACCCGTGGGTCACCAAGAACGGAGTGGAGCTGCTGCCCACCGAGGATGAGAACTGCACGCTGGTCGAGGTGACGGAGGAGGAGGTGGAGAATTCGGTCAAGCACATCCCCAGCCTGGCCACCGTGGTGAGTGCGCGCACACAGGCATGCAGCCCCAGCCACAGCTGTAACCGCAGTGTGGAAAATGAAGTCCCTTTGGGTTTTGAACCTAATGGTTTCCCGCTAGCCCTGATACTAGGAGAGACAGCGATGAGCATTTGCAGCTCCCTGGTGTGGCATTATCTGCCTTCAGACACCCAGGCGGTGATTTCCTGAAGTACGGTGCTCCCTTTGGCAGGAACGGAGCCCTTTAGAAAACCCTTTTCCACATTGGGGGTTGTGCCTCAGATACATTCACATGCTTTTCTCTGCACAAGTACAAAAAGCAGCCTTTTCCGTAAAGCGATCGCGGCAAGGGGTTCGTTTTTCCCCATTTTTCCAATCTGGGGTGACGCTGCAGAGGAGGGCTGTTCAGCTCTGCTGCCCCCCTTGGAAATACAAGTAGGATTCATCCCAGCTCAGGGCAAATCAGGGCAGTGCATTACTGGGGACCTTTTTAAATAACGCACCGCCTCCAGCTCAATTTGAATTTCCCCATTTACATTTGTTCCTCCACATTTGCCTCCAGCGCCCGGTCCCTGTGCACCCAGCCGCGGGCGTTCCGCTTGAGTGCCAGATGCACGTGGTTTGGCTCTTGCCTTGGGACCCTGCTGGCACACGTGTCCCACATGTGTGAGGGCTCTTGGTGCTGAGCAGATAAATCAGCCAGAGAGGGAAGAAGCAATAAAAATGAATCTGGGGCTTCCCAAATGCCAAGGAAAAACTGTGCTGGTTCCTTCCTTCCCCTCTCCCCATCCCTTTCCAATGAATTTTTCTGCCAGGTAATCATGGGCCAGTGGGGATTTGGATGCTCCTCTTGCTCTTGAATGAAAGCAGAGCAGCAGCACCCTGACCAACCCTGCCCTGGTTTTGCAGATCTTGGTTAAAACGATGATCCGGAAGCGATCCTTCGGGAACCCGTTTGAGGGCAGCCGGCGGGAGGAGCGCTCGCTGTCGGCTCCCGGGAACCTCCTGCCGTAAGTGTGGGGTGCCTGGGGCTTCAGGCTTTGAGGTTTCTTTCCTGCAGGGCCGTGACCAGGCTCCGTCCTTTGTGGGGTCTGGGCGGAGCGGGGTTTTGTGATGCTGTGCATCCTGTCTCTCCCATGGGCTGCAAAGCATCTCCTTCTGGCGCTTCCAGGCTGTAACAGGGGAGCTGGGGGGAGAATGTGCTCAGATCCTGAAGCCCCATGGTGGGGCAGGTGCTGGGGTCACCTCCTGCTTTGTTCCCCCTTAAAGCAGGAAGCAAGGCAGTGAGGATAACCTGAAATGCAACGACTTGCCCAACGTGGGAGAGGAGGAAGTCCTTTCGTGACCCGCGGCTTTACGGTTCTGTTGAGCAACTCGGTCCAGGGCACGTTATAAAGTGCGCAGCTGAGGATGAGCGGCATTAACAGAGCCCACACCGACCCCAGCATGGCACGGCGCCGTTTCAGTGTAACGCTGGATGTAGAGCTTGCATAGCAGCATGTTGTAAGACATCCGACTACCGTACCCGTCACAAACATTGAACATCTCTGACTGACTGCTTGGACCGCAGACTTCTTGCGGGGGAGAAAAGGTGCTGGCTGATCCCAGAGAGGTGAGCGATGGTGTTGAGCGCGTTGCAAAAAGAGCAGTCAAACCAAAGCGCGTTTGGAACTGCTTTTACCTGGTTTTAATGCCAAAAGAATTTCCAGGCACTAACGCCGACGTCCCAGGGGTATTGTGTGCCCGTCCTGTGGGCACGCGCAGAAGCGTGAAGCTTTTGCAGAGCGGCGTGCGCGGCAGTGAAGCAGCACTCAGCACTCGGAGCGCTGTTGCGTCTATTTCTCGTCACTGTTCTGGTTTTAACTGACACCTTTTTAACTGCATGGGAACAAAGCAAAAACCACCTTTTCAGCTGTTTTTTTTTTTTTTTTTTAAGAATGCGTACCTTTGTGAGCCAAGTTGTATTAAACAGTGTCTTTGGGACGTTCAGAAAGTGAGGTAAACGGCAGTGCTTGAGGACGCCACCTCTCCTGAGGGCTTGGTGTGAGTTCCGTGTTCCGTGTATGAAAGGAAAAGGTTCTTAAGGGCTTAAGTTCAGTCTGAACTATTTTTGCTGCAGACACAAGGGTGAAAGGTGATGTTTTGCTGAATGTTTTGAACAGCAGAGGAAGCACTAACAAGAGTTTGTTTCTAAATCTTTTACTTGATCTAGATAGCTATATTATTAAATATAAAATTCAGGGTAAAATCCTTCACTTCCATGTACATTACATGGTTTACTACAATTAAAAATAATACAACTTACGCTATTTTTTAAGTCTAGACTTAGGGCTTGCTTAGAATTTAAGATCTTAATGAAATACTTAGATTAGCTAGTAATTTTCAAAGAAACCTCTGTTTTCCAAACCCTTCATTTGGACTTTGGGGCCAATGCTATGTATTTTCTGCAAGTTCGTTACCAGTAATTTGTGAATGCCTGTGGCTCAGAGGCTTGTTAGTAAATTAAGTGGGTACCTAATTCATGAATTGTTTCTTACGAAGAGCTCTGTCAGATTACTCTGATCATTTTGTGGTGCTTGTTCAAAAAAAAAAAGAAAAAATCTCCGGTGTGGTGGGAGAGCCTCTGGCTTCTCACGTTCCCGAGGTCTCTGCTCAGCCAGAGCTGGAGAGTGGCAGCGTGTAGGTGAGCTGCGGGGAGTCAGGGCTGGGCTGAGCAAGGGCCTGGTAGGTACGGTCGGTTGGTGGTGGAGCGTGGGAGGGAGGCGGTCGGGCTTCTTGTCTTGGTCACTGATGGGGCTGCGCTGAAGGAGGGAGGATTCAGGCATCCCCAGTGTGCAAGGGACACGGCTGAGGCTGGACTCTGCCCTAGGAGGAAGGCACTATGGGAGAACAAAGTGTTTTGATTGCTGCCTGCTGACCCCAGCCATAGCTGCTGTAGGGACGTGACTGTTCCCGTGTCTTCCGTGGTCTTGGGCACTACCAGGGGGAGAATGCTGAGGCTCCTGGCTGTGGTCCCGGCCCAGTAATTCCTCGCTGCAACGGGTCCTCATTAAAGTCGGTGGTGTCAGTGCACAGGTGCCTACACACCTGCCCTGTCCATCTTTTGATCACCTGAAGCAAGGCTCCCCCTTAGGTCACAATCAATCACTGAAGGATTGTGCTGCTGGCCCCCCTCCAAAGCCAGTGCCTGTGGTGCATGGCTTAGGAGCAGCACGGCGGAGTTCGGAGCCATAAGACACGCACTGCTTTCCTCCCCTTTTAGTCCAAGGCTATGCCAAAGCCCTGCAGCTCCAGCTATGGGAAAAGCAAACAGGTAACTTGGGTGCCAGCACTACTCCAGCTGCCTGCTGCCCTGTCTCTAAACAGGACTTTGTGGAATTAATGACTGTGAGTGGGCAGCTTGGTTCTGTAACCTTGTACATGGGCTTATTCTGCCAAAAAAAAAAAAGGAAAAAAAAAAAAAAAGGGGGGGGGGATCTGATTACCTAGTTACTTGTGGCTGGTGCATAGTGACGTCCGTGGTGTGTTTTTGTTAAAGGTGGGTGAGCTGCGGTGACGCTCTGTGCTAACACCTCCCGTTGGCGATCTGGCAGGTGCCTCGCAGGATGGTTTAAATTTACCAAACAGCCTTGCCAGGTGCAGCACAGCTTCTGGCCAGAATAACCGGTACCAGTTCCTCGGTGCCCAGCCAGTTGCAGGGGCTCAGGTATTAGCACAGATCGGTGTCTCACGGCCAGCGCAGGCTTGGTTCGCACAGCTCCGACAGGCTTGGCTCTCGGTGCCAGCTCCAGGAAGGCTGCAGCCAAATGCACGGTTCTAAAAGAAACTCGATGTAGATTTTCTTGTTGATTCGTTTTGTTGAAAGCATAAAGCTTGGGTGTGTGAGGAAGCTGTATCTAAATGCATGACCTGTTAGAGAAGCCGTACTGTATATATAAATCTGCTCAGTTCCCTGTCTGCTGTTCCTTAGTAGTAACGCTAGCTTCTTTCTTACAGTGACGTCAACATTTTGCTTGTGCCTTGGAACTGGGCTACAGCTTGATTTCCCCCATTCCCCTCCTTTCAAGCGAGCCCAGTGCTGACTGTAGGGTTAATGCTGGGTACGAAGCCTTTTGGGCTCAGAAAGCACACAGGAAAGTTCTGTGGGGAAACCAGGCCTCTTGTCCCGAGTTGTTTTTCTGGTGGTCCCCTCCTGCCTATCAGGCAACTGATCTGTTTCTTTTCTAGAGTCCTGAACTATTGCAGATTTTTATACTGTTTGTTCAATGACCAAGGCTTGTGTTTCATTCCTACCCCTTTATTATGCATTTAACTTTATCAGGCGTATCAAGTTTAAATACTGTGTATTTACCACTTTTAAATTATATTACCTAGGAAAACAACTAAAAGTGTTTTTCCACACAGCTGTTTGAGCTTCTCTGTACAAGTTGAAATAAATGACATGCAACCAAACCCTGCGTTAGTTGATCAAGGGGAACCATTATCACGTCTGACTGCTCCTTATGGAGCTATGAGGGTTTGCTTGTTGGAAGAGGAGTCTGAAGGCAGCCTCCTACCTTACTGAAGTTTGGGATCTTGGGCAAGGATCTCAGCCC
>VXAV01009243.1:344746-364906 GCA_013399715.1 Alectura lathami | reverse complement strand
TGCCCTGGGGCTGGCTGCGGCAGGGGGACGGGGCTCGCCGCGGTCCTGAGCTCCTCTGGGGCTCCCCGGGGTGACACCGGGCTCGGCAGGCAGGGCGCAAGGCTCTGCTCTGAGGCCTCGTGGTGGGGACCCCAGCAGGGTGGGTGTCCTGGGTGCAAGCAAGGCATGAGCCTAGAAGGGCGTAGGGAGATAAAGAACATACTTGAGAGCAGTGAAAAGGGATTAAAAATCGCAAGTCTTCAGTGAGTAACTGGTGCAATTCTTCCGAAAGGAAAACCAGGGCATGTGTCAGAACGGTAATGTGTTAGTGCCAACTGTAATCTTTTTCCACTCTAGATACAAAAAAGAATGTGATGTGAACATTGATGCAACTAACACATATTACAAGTGAAGATACAAATAAGGCTGGCATAATCTACCAACAATGTATGTTAAAATACACGTGGGAAATGGCAATGGCAAACTGCTGGTTTAGCTCAGAAAGAACAAAGCTTAGCTGAAAGGAGTGCACAATATACATATTACAATCTCTCTCACCTTGCTGCTTCTACAAAAATAGCACACGTCCAAGTACAACAACAATAAGTGAAAAGGTGTTGGAGCACAGATTAATCTACCCGGAATCTGGAGCTCCTTGGCTGTGCTGCGGCCTTATGCATCACAGCTAAAAGCAACCTGCACTGAGCTGAGTTCAGTAGGAGGGGATGTGGGAGGCAAGGCCTGTTTGAAGCTAAGAGCAAACAGGAGGCCAAAGACTAACATTAACATTCAATGAATATGAATGAAATGCCTGAAAATATTACACAAAGATGGTAAAAGTACTTTCCATTGTAAGTCCTGATGTAAGCTAAAAGAACTAATGCAAAGAGAACAGCTGGGCTTTTCAGAAAACGCTTTGTCTGTGCCACTGAAATCTAAAATAAGCCTGTTTAATCTGGACGGACACGAAAGTACACACTCAGTGGCCTCTTTCTAGAGCCCTTGATCGAGGGCTGCAGCACGGTGATGAGGCTAGAGGAGAGAAATGCATAGAATAACATTTTAAAGTGGTATCACTTTTGGAATTCCTTTTTTCAGGGGTCATGCCTTGAGATGACCCTTGGCTCCACCTTATTTTCAGGGTGCTGCTCAACTCCTGACTTATCTGGGACTCTGGTACACACCAAAACAAAGGCAGGATGGCTGGAACCTCTCACTAAAATGTAGCCCTATGAACTCACCCCAGAGGCTACAATTCTGAACCACCTGGGGTGACTCACAGAGTGATGCAAAGGCAGAAGAAAGCACTTCAGCTCAAGGCACTTGTTTCTCTAAGCCAAGCAGCAGGCAACAGTCCCTCTCCAATGACAGTACACATTCAGCTGCACAGCAGAAGATTTTGGGAAGGCATATGGGATTTATTTATTTGTTTATTTATTCTTTTAAGGTCCATGAAAGAAAAAGGTTAAAAGCTCACAGTATGAATCAAGCTAAGCCACAGTGTGAGCTCAAGTTGTGCTGCATCCTCATTCCATATTAAAACCAGAATAGTTGCCATTTGCTTCAGGGTAAGTATTTCTAATGCGCCTCCTGCAGCAGCTTGGGATGATGGCTCTGTCTTCCAGATCAAAAGAGCCAAAACGCCAGTGAATGTACTGCTTGTAAGCAATATGACGCAGCTGCCTGGTATTGTCACCCCTCAGGTCCACAAAGGGGTCTTCGTAGAGAAGGGCTTTATTCAGGGTGTTTCTAGACAACACCAGCTGGGTGAACCAATAGGTGGTTGTGATACACTGCCCACCTTTTTTTCGGCAGCAGAGCTGCTCATGGTACCTCTCCGACTCCTTGCACTGGCCACAGCAGCACCACTCAGGGCAGTCTGGGGAAGAGGTGCTTTGCGTGAGCTGCCTGAGCTCAGACTCTCCAGTGTCACGGTTCTCGTCGGTGCAGCAGCTGCGAGGATTATAGAATTTCACAGGGTGATTCTGCAAAACAATTCCCAAAATAAATCAGATGAGAATGTAACATTTGCTGCTGCTTCACCCATCCGCAGAGAGAATTTACAACAGTGATCCTCATCATTGGATTCTGCATTCGACGCAGCACAATAGGCATAATGATGATAGATCAGCAGATCTGGAGGAGGATTGTCTTTCTGTGTTGCCAACGCCCACCCTAGCGAAATCCAATCGACACCTTACAAGTTGCTTCAAAACCAGCACACTTCCCACTAGCACATGCCCACCACAGGAAAACAGCAGCTTTTAGCTGACTCGAGAAATGCATCCTCTGGTCACAGGACTGTCTAACTTGAAGGGGGCAATAAGAATTTATTTTTAGCCCCTCAGGGTCTAGTCTAAAAATACGGGGAGGGGGAAATCCACATCGGGTTCAAATGACATTCCTCAGTTCTCCCTTCTGAGGAGGGCATTCTAAAGGCCAAGTGCCTGCCTTTACCTCAAAAATGCTGCCCTCAGCATTCTGCAAGCTTGTTTCCAGAGGCCCTTTTATCAAAGTAACGTGTGGCTCATCAACATAGGACACAAACATCACCTGTGAAGCAGAAGAAATGAGTGCTGTCAGCTTGAGCAGTTACCCATAGAACTGGGGACAGAACACAGATCTCACCTCAGGGCCTAGCTTTTGCAGTCTGTGCTTTAACAACAATCCCCTGCAACTGCATGGTGGCAACTGCACAGGTAGGTATTTCCAGGATCTGGGATAGCAAGGACTTGAGCAGCGGTGGGGACAGACAGAAGAGAGATAGTACAGAACTAACTGCACAAGTGTGGCTGTGTAGCATCTTTAAGCGGAGAGTTCCTCTCTGCTCTTCTTTAAAAAGCATGTCTGAAATGCTGGGGAATTGGTAGATGCAGCCAAGAGAAATAAGCATGAAGGGGAAATCAAAGTTGGCAGGGAAGCGCCTTTGAACCCCAGATGATTCAATGGAGTTAGTCTGGACTTACAGACAAGAAAGGACAACAGCACAGCAAGAAACAAAACTGCAAGCATTTGTTAGTGGAAGCTCAGTTAACCCTGTCCTAGCAACCCCACCCTGTGCCAGACTCCCACCACAAAGTTCCCCCTGCCACATCCATCTTCCAGGAATGGCCCAGCACCAAATTAATGACCTTGATTTTCTGCCACAGAACGAGGCTTTTTGCCCTCCTTACGAACAACCATTTCACACCATCCTCCTACCCTTCTGAAGGGTCACTATTCCCTGCAGACTTCCCTGGTAGAGCTGGTGTGGCTCTGCTGTGCCAAGGATCAGTGTAGGGCCCACTGCAGCCATGCAGCGCACAGCTCCATGGAAGCTTCCTGGAGATTCTCCGGCATGAAAAGGAGGAGGCAGTTCCCTTTGCCACTTCCTTGCTGCTCTGGATCCTGTAGTCCCTCTACAAAACTCCCTGATCTCCTCAGACCACAACTGCAGGCTGCGTGCAGGGTGCAGGAGAACAAAGCCCAGCAGTGAAGCAGGAATGAACCATGCAGCAGTCATGAAGGGTTTGATCTGCTGCATTTCTGTGTCCTTTCAGCAGCCATCTGCATTCCTCACCTGCTTTGGCTCCAGCACAGTCTCATACTTCTTCCTGATGAAATTTTCACAGAATGGTATTTTGCAGCAGCTGGAGCAATCGTATAAATAAAAACACATTTCTATGGCAGTCAAAGCCTACACAGGGAAGAAAAGCAAGCAGTGATTCCACTTTCTTAATGACACTGTATCCCCAGAACTAGTTCCATTAACACATAAAATAAGTCTCTCACCAAACCAAAATAGGTGATCGTGGACCCAATGAATGTAAAGAGTTCAATGGCTTTAAATTTTCCACCCTAGAGGAAGCAGAAAAAAATAACTGGTAACCAAGATCTCTGACCATTCACTCAGTGTAATGGCATGTCAGTTTTTGTCCCTTTTTACAGTGATTCATCCAATCAGTCTCAAGATTTCATAGACCATCTCAGACACTTTGCAGGGAAAAATATACAACTTGAGAGGGAGAAAGCGGTGACACACAAGGTTCGTGACAGCCAAGATGTCTTGTTGTGCTTTCAGTCTAAACATCAACCCTGCCTCTCTCTCTCAGCTCTGCTGTTTCATCCTGAGCTTTGCTCACCTATGTTGCTCAGCTGAGTTTAGATCTACTCATGACTTCCGTCCCAGAACGATGGACAGGAGAGAGGAAAAGGGTATGAGGCATAACTAGGGCTAAAGAAACAGCAAGTTTTTTTCCCTCCTCCCTCCACAAGGAAAAACAACTGCAATTACTGTGCCGAACACGAGGACATCAAACCGTATTCCATAGGCTTTGAAAAGGGTTCGCTGCTCCTTCCCATCTGGTAGCTTGTAGTACCTTGCAAATCTGCAAAAGAGCAAATGAAGACCTGTGCAGCTGGGGGACTTGATGGTATGAAGCTAGGGAACACAAGAGGGAGTGTAGTTTCATCTGCCTTCTTCCTCCTACCCTTGCAGCCTTCTGAAGGCAGGTTTTTCGTTGTGATTTTTTTTTTTTTTAAATTTTATTTTATTTTGTCTAGCATCTGACCTGTCAGTCTTCTCCTTCAGGAGGTTGCTGGCCTCCGCCACAGAGTACTGTCTCACCTTTTCCTTGTGCTCTCCCCCATCTCCTGGCTATGGTAGTCAGCTCAGAGGGAACTCTTATTTGTGCCTTGTTTGCACATCTCCAGCGGAGTGCAGCTTTGGAATACGTTGGCAGCTCTTAGACAGTTATGGTATTCATGTTAGCATCACAAACGTATGAAAACCCGCAATAACAATCATGCCGTGAGTCAAAAAGTGCTGTTACACAAGAGTTTTGACCCAGCTCTGAGGGAGGGACACCTTTCATGTTAAACATGCTGATAAGCATCTGACAAGTTGTGTAACTATTTAGAATTGGAGCCATATCAAGATTTTTTGTTAAAATTTCTCATAAACCTGCTATATGTACACAGAACCAAAAGCTCTCACTTGCTTTTGAATGAATTTTGATTCAGTGAACTGTAGGGTTACCCAGATGGAAGGAAAATACTTTCTTATTTTATTTAATTGCCCTGGGAAACTCACAGATTTAGGCAGTTTCAAGACTCTGTTGCCATATGGTGGAATCTGCCCAAACTATTTTCCATGTTAGCTCCCAGAATACTTGTGGGAAATTTCTAGGCCTTTCAACACAGAAATAAAACCTCCTGCTATACGAGCATGCTCATTTGGGAAATGGCCACGATAACACACCTATAGAGCTGCAGTAACTGCAGGTTAAGGACGTGACTACACGACCAAAGGAGAATCACACATTTTGTCGTTCCAAGCTATCATTCTCCACACCTCGTCACACCTTTGCTTCAAACTCAGCAAGCATCCTGCTTCCTTCATGTAACACTTTTTACCTGAAGCTTAATCCAGGGTATTGGCTTCTTGTTTTGTCATCTAGGCGACGGAAGCTATACTCTGGACTGCAGGAGTAAAACCAGCTGTCCAAGTCACAGTCCCATTTAATCTCAATGGCAATGATTCCTCCCTAGAAACAGACAAGGTAAGCATAGGGACTAGTGTGCTTTCCGCCTTTGCTGAACACCTGTTAAAGACAGCAGAGATTTGAGGGATGCCATTGGCAGGGACACATCTTAGACAGTAACTCAGCCACAACATTTGCTCATCAAACAGTGTTCTGTGGAAGTTACTTAGTTACACGATCTACAAGCTACCATTCATTCCGGCTCTTCCTATTTTCTGTCCATTTTTCTTCATCTCATGGCACAAGCGTGGATGTAGCTGATAAGCTGCGAGGGTCATTTCATTGCTTTGAACTACGTCTTGGCTCAGCCCAAAAGCCAAAGTGCAGGTCTAAATGCTGTAGACACCCAGCCCAAGTGTTTAATCTTGAATGCCCTCGTGCCAGGCCCAGACTCAGTAAATCTGGCTCAGATGATGGCTCTGCTCAGGACACTTTGTGTCTACTTCTGTTCCACTCATCTGCTAATACAGGCTCCCCCAGGAACGGCTGGATACTGTGTCAGGAGCATTTAGCTCAAAGGCCTAAAGAATAGAGCGAAAACATGATGGCAAAAATAAGTTCTTTTCGATGCCAAATATAAGCTGCCATTTGTGCCAGCCTTACTGTAGGATGATGCTTTCCCCAGGCAACATGATTTAGGACGTGCTTTAGTAGAATGAAAAGATGACCGAGTGACACAAGACCTATTTAAACGCATGGCGGTTTGCAAAAAGGCCTCTACATGCCACAGCAATACCAACCAAATAGGACCAACTCTGCCAACGTGGGCCCCATCCGTGAGATGCTGAGCACATTTAATCCTTCAAATGTGGGGTTATGTTGCTTCTCAAACAATCGGTTTCTAAACCTAGAACAATTCCATTATACAGCAGACAGCAAACATACAGGAAGAAAAACAAGATGTTTCAACACTGAGCATAAGAAAAAAAATAGTATCTCAGACCTTTACTGCCACCTCAGAAAAGTTCTCTTTTGCTTCCTGAAGGATGTCTCCCAGACGGAATATTGGACAGAGTGGGGAAGTTGTCTTGTTGAACTTGCAGGAACGATTGAAATTTGGTGAAATATTTTGTCTATGAAGAACACATGGTTGTTAAAATCTAAAAACAAAAGCTGGAGCAGCTAAAATTACAGCTAAGGGACTTCAGTCTCACTAGAAGCAGTGTTAAATGTGCTCGGATTGTACTTAAATGAGCTTTTGTTTTCACAGCTACCAGATCTATATATTCCTATCCGGGATTTGCAAATCAAGATGAATTTTTCACTCTTTGGATGTATCACAAGCAAAATTTTACCTGTGTAAACTAAACATTTTCACCTTACAATCTGAATCACACATCTGTTACGCTAGATTTTGGTGATTTTACCCTAACATAAACAGTAGGTCTGAATGAACAGTTCTGTTGTCCTTTGTCCGAAGAGAAATGGAGCCATGCTCCGAGGCTGCGCTCCCAAGGTCTTCTTATTTCTCTTGGTTCCTGAAGAACTGATATTCTAAAGACCTGTTATTTGTTGCTCATGCAGATAAAGCACTAAAGATATAATCTTCCTGAGTAAAGAAGGTGCCAATTTATACAACCCATTCTTCAGAGGCACGACCACTCAGACCACAGAAAGCACTGAGGAATATTTGCACTTACACGGTGTAATTAAATTTCGGGAAGTGAATGTTGTTCTTTATAAACACTGTGAAGTCTTCGGAACTCCCCAGAACAGCTGGCCTAAAAGAGAAACATCAAATCAACGAAATTCTTTTACTTAAATACATCAGTTAATGTTATGCTAATTTATTACCTGGAAAACTGTCAGTAGGAGGAATATTTTGCTGAGAAAGAGGCTGAGAAGCAGGGAGTTAAGTGGCTCAGAGGATCAAGAAGCATAAAGGTCATTTTCTTAGTTTTATGTATAAATTGTCCACTCTCTTTTGCACTTGCTTGTGTGGGCCGAGCCTAAACGGAGTCCCTACATGCAGCTGAAATATGATCTCACAAGAGTTCCCATATAAATCTTGCTACAGAATAGTGGTAAGAATTTATAACACTTGACAGCTGATTATTTCTGCACAACGAAGAGGCAGTTTCATTGCTGGTCCTCACAGACAGGTGACCACTAATGCCAGAGCTGCGCAGCTAATAAGTGAATAAGCCATGCACTCCTTCCTGGAGGATACCTCTGGAAGTCAGGTGTCAATCACATTATCAAAAGTTGCCCTGCCTGTAGAGCAGATAACTGTTTGAGAACCTCCCCCGCAGACCATGGGAACAGTGGTTTGTGTCACTAAATATTTAGGTGAACTGCAAACACCATGGGAACAGGCTGCCAGTCCTACTGTTCCTCTGAAGAGCGATTTCTCTGAAGCTAGCATGGCAGGAAAGCAGGAACTTCCACACAAGTTACCAGCTGGGTAACCTTGGCCTAGATCATATGAGAATCTCTGCTACATCCTAGAACTTGCCAGGGCTACAGGAGAGTAACAGATACAATTTTTAGCATTATTTGTCTGGCACAGGGACTATCCTGAACTGGAATATTAGCATTACTCTATTTTGAATATTAGCCAGGAATATTTTAATTTCTATCAAGGCACCCATTCCAGGGGGAAAACACAGTCTTCAAAGCAGTCAGCCGTATACAGGTGGGTGCTTCTAAGCATGCAATGTTTCCAATCATTGCACTTTGAGCAAAGCCTCTGCATCAGAGATCTGTGCTGACATGAAGCACATAAGTTAGGTGAGAGTTTCCAGGAGGGACTTCTCAGAGCATCTCCTAAACAAAGTCAGTGAATGAGACTTGGTTGCAAACAAAGTATTTGCGGATACTGCCTGCAGAGTTGCAGTGTATAAAAGTGAAGAAGAATAAAGTACGTTAACAGTAAAGAACTAAAAGTGAATGAACCTGTAACGTGAAACCGGCTGGAGCGCATCCACTGGGAGGCACCTCAAACCTGATCCAAAGCTCTTTTGCAAAAGGTGGTATAAACATCTGTCCTTCACCCAGCTAATCTGACAGCTGTGCCCAGCCTCAGGCAGAAATGAACAATCAGAAACAAAAGAATCTTCTTGTCAACATGCAAGAGCTCTGTTTGGCTCCTTTGTACAACTCCAGCCATAACTAATGCGCAGGAAAAGGAGGATTCCTGTACAGCTCATGAAATTATCTTTCAAAGAAATTTGGTCAATAAAGACAATCATGGTGTAACCAAAACCCAACATTGCTACCTCAGTATCAAAGACAGGTGGCAAATCTTCCTGTGCTCTGACCTTCATCTTACATATTGTTCTGGTAGCAAATAAACACTCAGCCTTGCTATTTCGTGACTCCTCCTTTTTTCTTTGCTAATGAAACCTGTGAAGGAACTGTACACATCTGAGGTTTGGATCAAAGCTCTCATCCATTATTTTTGCTCCCTGGTAGTGACCAACTACTGGCACTGTAGAGGAAGATTAGGAAACAAGGCAGAACGTGTCAACTGTGCAAGGTAATAAAAGGCAAAATTCCCTTTGGAACACACACAGCAGTAAGCCTACGCAGCACGACTGGCAGCCACTGAGACTTCATCAAAACATTCCTGAGATTTCATTAGCTCAGGAAGCTCAATGCATATCTTTCCAGGATGCTGTATGAACAATTACATCCTTCCTGTTGTTGGACAAAGCCTTTTTTAGAACACAGCTCTGTCTGCAGGAGAAGGAAATGGCAATTCTTTTAAAGAGGCAAAAAGAACTCAGCAGTAAGTTACTGCAGGAGGCATCGTGAGCTCCGGATGGGACCTGGCAGTGGAAAAATCGCTCGGCATCTGCAGAAAACTCTGAATTAGGGAAAAGATGGGATGTACACACAGAATCATGCTTGTATCTTTTAAAAGCAATGAGTTACTGAGAGTGATTATTGACCTGGTTTCTTAGACATATATTTCAAAAACTGGTTCAGAGAAGCTAAAATTGATTAGTCATTTGCTTCCTTAGAGTGTAATTTCCATAATTTCTGTTAAAATCAAATCTTTTATAGAATTTCTTCATGCTTTGGGTGATTCAGAAAGGAAACGGAACTTTTTCATCTTGGAATACTACACAGTCGTGGGGTTACAGGAAAAGACGCCCACAGGGGCCCTCCATTCCACTCTCTGGAAGCAGCTTTGCTTCCTGGAGTCTTTTTCCTGCAGTTTTCTTCAGCTCACTGCTACGCATAGCCAGCACTGAGGTTTTCATCGCCTGCCTAGAGAGGGTGAAGAGATTGTTCTTCATTCTAGAGTGGGCCCCTAAATGCTACCCTACAGCACAGGCAACTATTCTAGGGCAACTGCTTGGTGCGGTGGAAGCAGCCTCGGCACACAGAGCTTCTACCCCACAGAGCACTGAGCCCTGCAGAAGAGAACCCCAAGTCAGGAGACCTGCCTTATTTTCCTTGGCATTTGAATTTATGATCAAAATGCCTCTAGCGAATTCAAGATGAGCCTGTGACATCTGAAAATGTTTCTGTGGGAGCTGCATGATCCGAAAAAGGGAGGCTGCTGCTTCACTGCAGAATCACAGAGCAGGACAGTTGTTACACGTAATTTATTCAGATATAATAAGTGTTAACAGTATGGCTATGGTAAATAACTGGTTTACATACATGAGATCTGTGTGTGCCTGGGCAAAGTGGTTACCCTAAAATTTTATGACTGTCAAAGTAAATTCTATTTTTGACAAAAAATGTGTTTTTTTTTTTTTTTTACTTACATACTTACATGGGGGCACTTTCTTCCATTTGCACAGGGCACCATGCCTCGATCTCACAGGTTTTATGAGTTGCATTGTAACTCACACATCTTCCTGTTTGAACTCCTGTAGAGAAACAAGCTCTTACTCAGCAGACACAAGAGTTTTGTACCACCTAGACAGTCTCAACATGTCAGTGGATTCATCCTCAGATGTAACGCAGAGATTTTGATATTTCGGTGCTTGTTATTGCTTGGACTGAGGGTGAAGTAATTTCCTTTGCAGTTCAACGTCACGTCACATATCTCAGTATTGGTATAAATGGAGAAACTAACAGTCTGTCAGAAGTTGAATTCAACAACATGAGCAAATTAAACAAGGATATAAGCAAAGATACACGGAGGGTGGCATCCCTGCCCTCGGCGGCGGGGATGGAACTGGACAATCTTTAAGGTCCCTTCCAACCCAAGCCATCTTATGATTCTGCGATTCAGCAAAGGCGAGTGGAAAACCTTGATTCCTTCTGCATTCCTGGAGAGTCAGTATTTTCTGTGAATGTCCTGTCTTTACTAGGGAAAGCTGAAGTTCAGCCAGCAGCCTGACTTTGGGGAAGGTCAGCACTACAAAGGACTCACATAGCTGATGAAAACTGCATGATGTCTCCTGGACAACTGGTCCCCAAAAAAGGACACAAGTCATTTGTCTTATTCTGAGAACTACCTGTCACAGAGATGTTACAGGCCCTTCAAACAGATCCTGCGGTTACAGACTCTAATGAGAGTGACTGTGAGACTGGCCCTCCTTCACACCATACTTTCCACATCTCCCCTTCCTCTGCTTCCTTCCACAGTTTCTCCTTTTAGTAAGGGCATGCTCAAGCTGGTGAGAACTCTGTTTTGTGGTTTTGAAAACATGTTCTCAGATATCTCTTAGGATTCTGTACTGTTCTACTGCAATTCTTCTCCAAACTGGAGCTTGCACATTCTGCACTGGTCAATAATGCAATAGAAGATAGTACCCACAAACAATATTTCCGTCTGAAAAAGCCATTTATTTACCATTACTGTGGATATCTGCACTCCCTTTTTCACAGGACTTGTCTGAAGAGCAGATAGCTTTGGCGGTAGGGTACTGAAAAAAAAAGACATAACAGAGTAGTATGAATATGTCCCTCTCCATACCTATGTAAAAAGTCTTTCTTGATTTCAAAATAAAAATATCGAACTATAAGAAAATAAGAACGCAGAACAAGTACAACCACTACTAATTATTGTGTTTATGAGAAGAAAAAGGCTCAGCTAGTTGCAAAAACACACACAAAAAAAGTCTTTTTCTTGCTTACAATAACATTTTCTTATTTATGTCCTTTCCTGTTTTTCATGCCCTTTCCTATACTATTTTAAGTACAATAAATCTAACACAGGACTATTTAATTCTTTGTTTACTAACAGCCTCATAAACTTGCCAGTCAAAGCCAACTTGTGCTTGCGAACTACTCTGCAAAGACACATTTCCAGCTGGATGAATGAAAGGGAGAGCTGCAGCTGACTACCGGGTTTGAGCTACAGAAAGGAAGGATGGGAACATGTAGGAACGAGAACAGGAACAGCACTAGATGAGCAGAAAAGCACTTCCGTAACTCCAGCATCCCTTCAGGTTTTTCACAAGAGCAGCAGCAAAGCCAGAAAAGCTGCATGGGCTTGAATGTCACCACTTCCTGAAAGTGACGCAGGTAGGCTGGCAAGGTCATCGGTGCAAGGCAAAATCACAGCTGCCAACTGATTCTCCAGGAAACAGCGGGGTGGAGGAAAGAAAAGGAACAATTAAACTAGAGTTTGCACGTTGTCTACTGAGATACAAGCATAAACAGCAGCTGTATTTGCTCGTACAGGACTGCCCCTTGGGCAGTCTGCTCTTTTACATCAACTTTAGTGTTTGCTGCTAACTTCTGGCTGTTCCTATTCAATACCATCATCCCAAGTGTAAATTACAAAAAAATACTTACCTCAGGGCACCTCCCTTGAAGCTGATTCTCTGTCCGAATGACGTTGGTCATCACAAAAAAAGAGTCTCTGGCCTACATGGGGAAAACAGTATGAATCTGAGTGAAATTTCACACACTTGGTTCAGACCTCAGCCTCTCCAGAACATCACCTGGTAGGATAATGAGGCTGTTTCTGCTCTATCTCCCCCAGGATGGATGTTGGGATTCTACCCAGCTCAAACAGGAGAAGCCAGAAATATCATCAGGGCACAAAGGAGCAGTCAAGGCAAAAAGACATTGATACTTTTTAAAAAAACTCTGGCCTTACAACCAAGACAGACACGCTAGTATTAACTAGTAATAACACTACTGTGTCTAGTACAGCTATACTGAAGTAAATCTGTTCCTACCATACTACCAAAATACTAAAACATCTAACAAACAGCACCACAGAAATCTCATAAAAGAGGATAATCTTTTTCCTTTTATAACTTGTTGGAGAAGGGTAGATTTGGCTTTAAACATTGCTGTCTTGAATGTAAAATCTCCTTTAATATTGCCACTCATTCCAGCAGAGGCGTATCAGGAAAGAAACCAGATGTAGCAGCAGAAGTTGAGCACTGCATTGACAATAAATTAAGACTTGCCTGCATTGGTATGGTATATTCTGCTGCATCCCAGATCCTGCTGACTGTGTGAGCCACTCCCTTCAGGCTGGTGCGAACTGAGCTGGTAAGTTCTTCCCTCTCCTGATAGCGCTTGTGAACAACAAGCGTGTAACTGGACAAATTCAACAGAAAGGACAAGTAAGCCCATAAAAACAAAACAGGTCAGCTCTTTTTTTGTATCATTCTTGGACAAGATAAAGTCAGACAGGCATTTTCAAGCCGTTTGGTGTGAGACAGAGGCATCGCTTGGGCCAAAGCCTTCCTTGGATTCACTTCTGCAACGTTGAGCTTTGTTGGGAATGAGTTGAAATATGCAGAAAGAGAATTTCTATCTTCCCATCCTAAATGCTATAGACAACATCAGGTCACACCCTGGTTCGAATACTTACTATTTAACTTCCCAGAGTGACTACTTTTGTGCCTCATGTGCTTCAAAAACCTTGGCCTAACAGTTTCACTTTCTCATGAATTGGATGTGTTAAAAGGTCATCTCTGTTTTTATGTTGTCAGGGAAGTGATTCAGCTCATCGAATTCACGCAAGCACTGCCAACTTTTAAAAACAGTTGTATGTTCAGAAGGTAGCTTTCACAGTACATAAAAGTCATCTAAAAGGTTTGCTTTGAAAAACAAGCCTGCTGCATAGCCACAGGAGCCAGCACCATTTCAGTTGAACACCAGGCTCTTCTGGAGGGAATAAAAGTTTCTGAAGGACAGAAATAGAAAGCACCTGACCAATGCTCCTTCATTTATGTTGTCTACTGCAACAGCCTTTTCCTTCTGGGGAACAGTACCTTGGGCTAATCGTGCTTTTGGAACCCAGCTCTGAGCTGCAGTAGGTGCCTGCATTTCCTGCAGACTTGATTCTTGGTGAGATTGGGATCAGTGTGCTCAATGTCCTGGCTTGTTGCCCTCCCACAAGAAATAAATCAACTTTCTGAACTTGCAGACTTTGTTCAGCAAAGACTTATCACTGAAAACAGCCCTACTTTGGCAGCAAAGAGGAAAATTTGCCCTTTAGAAGCAATATCAGTTATTGCATATTCCTAAACTCCTCATTGTTCTTGAAACCTGCCTCGAGGGCTCGGTTGGCTGCCTCATCTGTTAGGTAGATCTAACCCCGACAGGAGACCCTCTGGAGCACACTCTAATCTCAGAAACACCCCTGTAAATCGCAGATTATTCAATGGAGTTAGTCTGGACTTACAGACAAGAAACGAAACTGCAAGCATTTGTTAGTGGAAGCTCAGTTAACCCTGTCCTACCAACCCCACCCTGTGAGACAAGCTCCTGTGCCAGACTCCCGCCACAAAGTTCCCACTGCCACATCCATCTTCCAGGAACAGCCCAGCACCAAATCAACGACCTTGATTTTCTGCCACTGAATGCAAAGCAGTGGAACACAACAACCATTTGTTAGTGTTCCACACCACGTCCCGTCACCCTGCACTTACCAAATATACACAGCAATAAGGACATAAATGGACCACTTGGCACAGACACATCCCAAACTCTTCACACGGATCAGTTTTGGAGAGTCGTAGTAAAAGAGATCCTTCAGCCAGCTGCAGGCAGCCATTGTTAGCTCTTCCTGTGAGAATCAGGCTTTTGAAAACTGCGAGTAGCTGATGCTGTCTTCTTCCACTCCTGCATCCTTCTCAGGCCACACCACTTAAAGGCACAGCCAGAACCCCTTAGGAGTAGAATGGAACCACAGGCCTTCAAAAGAAGGACATGGTGGATCAAAGACTGATGTGAATCAAAAATAAAGAGCTAATATAAGGAAACAGGAGACAGGATGCCAAATGCCTTCTTTATCTGCCTAGAGGAGAACGACAAACTGCCCACTGTTTTAGCTTCATAAAACAAGGTGAATTCCACTAAAAAGTAGTCTGACTCAGACTGTCAAAAGAAATACAAGCTCTTCACAGCCACCCACGTTTATGTGCGACAAAGACAGTTTTCAGAGAGGGAAGATTTTCTGAATTCCGTTCAACTGAGTATCACTACTGTGCTTTAAATTTCTGAATTCGGACTTTTTCAAAAAGAAAAGTGTAAATGTCAGATACATGAATGCTGCTATTATGGTCCCCAGCTAACCCAACTTCTTATAGCTAAAAAGTTTAGGGGTAGAAAAAAAAAAGAGAGAATTTCCTGCTAAGTTCTCAAGTCCTACTTATTCAATGTCTGGAGGAGAATTTCCTTTCACTAAATCAAGCCAGACATCAAGCCAGACTGTGAGAACATAGTGAAGGAGTAAATACTTTCAAGCCCCTGCCCTGACCTGAAGGAGGACGGAAAGCTTTTCTGCTGCTTAAAAGGCTTGACTCTGCAATGTGAATTCAATCCATTTCTTTCAAAACACTTCAGTCGGAGCAGGATTAGGGTTCACATAAACATTGGAACAGCTACCATCAAACCACACGACAGTTAGCCCAGGCCACTCATTTTGCCTTCAAGTATGGCCACAGACAGATAGCTAGTGAAGAACATACGGACCAAGGAAGCATTAAATCCTCCCCCTGAACAGTTTCCCAGTCTGTTTGCAGCTCAAGGACACCTCAGTCAGAGAAATGTTTTATATATCCAGTAATAAACTTCCCTTCCCTTAACTTATTCAGTTTTTCCATGTAAAATTTTAGCATTTTCAAAATCCTTTAGCAAGCATTTGCACAGCTAACTGCAGATTGCCTGAAGAGTCACAGCTTTTGATTTGTTCATGGAAATAGCACTGAATGTCACCCTGGAGCTCCAGAGCTAATTGCTCAGTGCTGCTTGCCACCTTCTGCCAATGGCACCATCTCTCCTCTGTACTGCCACCTCCAGACTCCACCATCGGCACTTAATCGTTCTGTTCCTCTAAAGTTCCACAGACCAAAGGCCTTAAATCAAAGAAAAGAGGGAAAAAGGAAGAAGCTCACTAGTTTCTAACATGGGGTTATTGTGCAGCCTTCCTCACATCGCACCCTTTCCCACTGCATCTTACCCAGTATCTCTAAAACATTTCCAGCCCACTTCCCTGGCTGGCTGTGGGTGCACCACTACCGATGGTTTTCATAAACAGCTGAGTGGCCTCAGCCACCACAGAGGAATCTAGCTGGTTTCTTTGTCTGCATTTGCAAGGGGGAAACTGGCAGCTACAGAGCACATCAGTGCAGAAGAAGCTGCTCAGATGGTGAGAGCAGCTCTGTGTGGCAGTATTACTTTGGGAGGGCAGCAGTACTGCACTGGGAGAGCAGCAGTCCAGGAAGGCCAGGAGGCTCCTGTCCATGCTCTTCCTGCTCCAGAGGTGTATTCCAGGCTCCAGAGCAGGTCTTCTCAACAACAGAACCAACGAGTGTTTGCAAAAATAAACCTCCAGGTGTGCTGGTCCCACCAGAAGCTGAGCACTCCACTGTGAGTTATGCTGCTTGGCTTCCCAGGAGAGGGCACTGCTACCTCAGTGCCTAGGCCAGTACCTCACAGGATCCTCCTTGCGCCTCGAATGCCAACCTGCTAGCAACCACCTGCTCCTGCTCTGGGCACCACGCAGTGAATGACACACCTACAAGAAGATATTTTGCCTGAAGCTGGGGCAACTGCAGAGATCAGTCTTTGGGACGAAACTAGCACGATGTTGGTCTCCTTCTGAACGTGACTCCCTACCACCCAACACTTTGCGCCAACACAAAGAATGTGCCATATGCTTCTAGACTGGCCAGATTCAGAGCACAAGGGCAGCAATGTCCATGCAAGAAGCAGGGCAATGGTAAGGCAAGCCATGGCCACAAAGATCTTCAGCTTTTTACCTCAGACTGCATGAGACACTGTCCTGTTTGGTTTCAGGATGGGTTTCTGTCAGGTCATGGGATTAAGAGGGAGATCAGCTGGGTAACAAAGTCACCACACTGGGCAGCATACAAAGTGTATAACTTTACCTGCAGCTTCCCCAGCTGCATAGCTCCAGGCACAAGCTGGTCAATGAGCTGCAAGCCAGCTATTGGCATCTGGCCCAGGGGGTCAAGGAACAAGCGTGAGGCCACCATCTGATGCTATAAATAAAGGAGCTGTAAAAGTCCAGAGCATTTGAGGTGGGACATGTAAATCTCATTCTCAGAGTCCGAAAGAAAAGAAGTTTGGCTCAGAATCCATTACACTTAGTTTTAAAGGACTAGCAACAGAAGACCCATACAGAAGCACAAAATGCACAAAGCCTGCAGCACAGAGAAAATGTCTTTCTTCCAGTCCTTTGCTGTTTTAAATCACCTACGATGCTACCTACGGCTGTAGTTGTGACAAAGCATTCAGAACCAGACAGGGTTTTTAGCACGCAGGAACAGGTCACATTCTGATGTAAACAGGCTTAATTTTTTGAGACATCAGTGATCGTTCCTTATGCCTTTGCTCACCACAGCCCATACTGCTATGGCTGATATTAGTGACTTCAGCAAGCAAAATCCTGCTATGTAATAAATGAAAAAACTGCGATAGGTAAGAACCAAAACCAAGCCTGGGATGCATTTAGGTGCTAGAATAGCCACAAAGAAATTGATTTTTAATATAACCCAGCCAGACCTAACTGCACATACAAATAACACAATATCTAAAATAAAAGAAAAACAAACAAACAAACAAGAGGACCTGGATCGCGTAAGAGAAGCTGAGGTGAGTGTTGTCTTTGCATTCTAAATGCTCTCATTTTCACATTTACATCTTCCATCTGTTTGGGATCTGACCTCAGCAACCAAGGCCAGATGCATTCATCTTCCTGTCCATGGATGTTCCCATATAAGGTGATCTCTCTTTGCCTGCGGAGCACGACTTTGATTTGCTCAGGTTTCATTCCACTCTGATTTGCTGGCCCCTGTGGTCGAGCTCCTCTCACAGTATTGCAAGGCAGCATCCACGCAGTAGTAGCTATAAAGGGAGGAGAAAGACAGGAGGGAGTAATGAAGACGTGCCTGCACATCCACGAGGTCTGGATAGTTTGTTTTGCTCCATTCTCTTTCTACTGCACATTGCCTCTGCATGGTCCCTTTCCAATAAGCAGTGTCCATAAGCTTTTCCCAAGCTGTATAAAGCATAAACCCATGTATCCAGAGAACTGGACAGAGCTACAGGGCTGTGCTGGTACGGTAACTCTCCAGTCATTAGGAAATTTTGCTTGAAACTCTGTACGACTCTCCATGCAAACTAACTTGGAAATTTGGAAAAATGTCTGCAGAATTATACAACAAACATACCAACACTGGCCTCCAACTCTGTAAGCCTCGATTCAGATACCACACCAAACATCTCAGCTGCCTCTTGTAATATTTACCCAAGGCTGCACTGAAAGCTATAATCTCTTTTATATGTCTGTGAAGATTCTGTTGTCATACAGAAGTCAAGACACAGAGATAGACCTTAATTTTTTTTTTTTTTTTTTAAGCAGTAAGTTTGAGAATTCAGACACTAGTACTGACTGCAAATTTCACCATGTGGGCATCCTGGGGTAGCAATTTGGCTACTTTGGGCTGAGTGTATAAATAACACAAAACCACTGGAAGAAAGAACCATGAAAACATACCACAACATCCCCCGTGCTTTCCTTGGCCTGGGAAGTCGCAGGGAACAGGGCTGTGATGTTCGATTTCTCTCCTGCGTTCAAACGGGCCAGCATGCTGGAGCTCAGCCAGTCCAGTTCTAGTGACTGTGGGTCTCAGAGGCCTTGTTCCTCTGTCAGACTCAGAACCATCAGAGTTCATGGGTTTTCATCTTGTGATATTTTATTGTCTTATTTTGGGTTTTTCTAATTTTCAAGCATCCTCCCTCTTCTTTGTCGTCTCTAATATTAAGGAGACATGAAAAGCAGGGAACAATCCTTTCCCTCTTGGAAGGTATGAGGAGCAAAATGGTCTGGTGTAAAGAGAACCTCGGAGCAGCACTCCCCATCCGCACCCAGCCCAGATCCAGACCCCCTCCATCCTCAGCACTGTGGGAGCAATCTGTTCTCCGTACCGAGGACCGAGGGAAGGATGTGCATCCCATTTGCACAAACACTCTGTCTCTCCAGAGTTAAGCAAGTACTGCCTGGGATCCATACATCTGCCGCTTCCTATTACCCATTAGTGTAGCCTACAGGGAGCAGAACTGGTCCCCAGTTCCTCCACAGAAAATACCATTTTCATTTGCTCCCTCTGTGTACTCGATATGCTCAAAATACTCATCAGAAGTGTAACTGATACCAGGAAAGCATGTCAAGGGAAAGCAGATCTCTTCTGGGAACTTGTAGTAGTACAATTCCTAAAGGTCAGTGTACAGACTGAGAGCACAAAGGAAATATGATCTGGTTTTTAAAGTTCAAATCCAGCAGTCAGGAGACTTGGATTATGTTCCTGGCTCGATCGCAGCTTTCATGCACAATCACAAGCAACTCATCCATCGCCTCTGTGGCTTAGTTTAGCCAGTTAAAAGCTAGGACAGAAATGTAGTGTCACTTTTCAGGCTTTCAGAAAAGATCAGATAATTTGTATTTTATGAAGCTTGTTCTATTCCCCAGAAAGAAGAAAGGAGCTAATCTAAGATAGACGCAGTACTTAGAATTGCAAAGTATTACGTTTATGATTGCTATTTACTGAACAAAATTCTGCAGTGATTTACAACCTGTGCACTTCAGTTGGCACCAATTTAATGACTCACTGCATATTTTACTCCATCATCTGTGGGCTCACATGGGTTTCTAAGACAATCCAAAGAGCTAATTGTAGAAGCAAGGGCTCCAAAACCCACCTATTTAAGGTCTAAACATGGGTTTTTGCAACAAAAAAAAAAATTTCAAATTCGAGATACCAGTTTCATGAACTAGTTTCATAGCCTATTTTTGATTATTTGGTATTTTTGACACTCCTGCCCTTGTTTCAGATTCAGTATTGCTCCCACTACATGCTTACTGCTGCGCTGAGGCACACGGACATCAGAGGTGCAAACCCAAGGGCACACATCTGCCATCTACCTGTAACGAAGCCGGGGCGTGGGAGCCGCATCCCTGCTTCCAGGTGCCTCCGAAGACCTGCACCTGGCACGAGCACCAGCTGCGCTTGACATCTTTTTATGCTGCCAAAGACGGCCCGAAATTTTGATCGGGTAACAGCATCGATCTGTTCCTACATCTCCTACACATGTGACAACGTCCTCCCTAAGAAACTGCAAAGCTAAGAATGTGCTGCACCGGGCGAATCGCAGCCCTGCTTCTGCCATTCCCTGCATCAAGCGCATTGCGCTGGGAGGAAGCCCCGTGAAAGACGTGCCCTATGGCTTGTACACACTGGCATCGCCTACAGCAAAAAAA
>VXAV01009243.1:328615-344102 GCA_013399715.1 Alectura lathami | reverse complement strand
TCCAGCCGCCCCCCCCCCACCCCGGCAGCCCTCAGCGCCCTCCTGGCCTCGCCGAGCCCTCTGGCATCTCACCTGGCCGTGCTGCAGAGGCTTTTCCAGGATACAGCCATGAGCGACCAAATCCAGTTCATTGTTGAGAAGCTCAATCAGGAGCCCTTCAGGAGGAGCTACAATTTAATCACGTTTGACTCCTTGGAGTCGGTGCAGCTGGTGCAGCTGCTCAGTGATGTTCTGGGGGAGATTGACCCAAAGGTAAGGAGGGGTTTACCAGAGAGGTGCTCAGGCCTGGGTACCTGCCGACGTCTTCAGCGGGCTTGTCACAAAAATTCACAGAATGCTTTGTTTAGGTCTGGCTCTGTGTGTCTTGTAGCATGTTTGGTTTACCAAAACAGCTTGTATGAATCTTCCTGGAAATAAATGCGCCTGGCAAAACTCCTTTCTGCCTATGTATCTACAGGTTTTTGGCAAACAAGCAAGTGTTTCTTGGGCTGTGGATACTGGATCCTTGTCCCCCAGAAACTGATGACTTTCTGTTTTAAATGGGAATCAAGATAGAGATCTTAAATTGGTTCAGGCTGCTAACAGCTCTATTCTTGAGTCAAAAGTCGGGGTGTGTGTTGCTCTCATACCTTGGGGAGGAGCTGACCAAGAACCAAACCTCATAATTTCTTGCTTGCAGTTGATAGTGAGTTACTGACTCCCTCTGCCTTGAGGCTACCGAAGGCGTGCGTAAGATCTGAAGGATCATTCGTGGACCTGGGGTGCAGAGACATGTACCTGTAGACCTCCCTGGTGGAAGTCACTGGTTTGTCTGTGTAGATGAGGTCCCACGAGCTGGGGGGACTTACAACTGGAATAAAGGAACCTGACTACTCACGTGGGAGAAAAATCTGTTAAAAGAGGGTTGCAGCTTGGTGATAAAAAGAATGTTCTGTGTGGAACGTCTCACTTCATTGACATGTGGAAAGTGGATAAAGTGAATTCTTGTAGTGTTCCTAGTTAATTTACATGATTTAGACAAATACTGGGTATTTATTTATTTGTTTATTTCAAACTGTGTAGCATGCTGTTGACATTAGAGAGGAGCTGCCAGAGCAAACAGCTAAAAGAATGTTGACTCTCCTTGGTATCCTTAAATACAAACCTCCAGGAAGCCCATCAGACCTGTAAGTATCTTTTTGTCCACCAATCATGGTAAAACGTGCTTTACAGCTGATGTGTAACAACCTTTAATTCAGTAATTTTTTGTATTTTTGACCTTGACCATCCAAGTGGGCATGTGTAACGCTTCAAAGAGAGCTCCCGTGTTGTCCCCGTGGAGGGGGGCACTGGGGATGGCCCCAGAAGGCTCCCGCAGGTGTGGGGCAGCCCCCGGGCCCCGCCGCAGCAGCTGCTATTGCGGAGTCTGCCAGGAGAGGGTGCCGCCTGCCTGGCAGGGTCGGTCCTGCCCCAGCCCTTTCAGGCTGCATTGCACCCCCATGGGTCGGGTTGTAACCCCAAAAACCCACGCTCTTCCCCCCATTGCCTTTATTCCCGAAGAACAGCGCTGGAAAGGAGGAATAATTTTCGCAGGCTTTAGCATTGTTATGTGTTATGGGGTGTTTGTTTGCCTCAAGGTAGCAGAATCAGGATAATAAATAGCAAACTGGCATCACGACTTCTCTTTGAACAGCATGAAGAAGACCATTAGGCAAGTGGAGAGGGAATGTCAAAATATTGCAAATTGTTTCCAGCCAGTGTTCTTTAGTTTGAGATTTATTGGTAGTAGGTATTACTTGTTCTTTGTTGGTTTTGTACAGGAGTGCATTTCGCCAAGGCTTGGTTACAGGAAGCAAAGCTGTAATTCATCCTGTCTTACACTGGCTTCTTCAGAGAAGCAATGAACTCAAGAAAAGAGCTTATCTGGCACGGTTCTTGGTCAAATTGGAAGTGCCAGTGGAGTTCCTGCAGGATGATACTGTGGCTGACATCAACAAACAGGTAGTGTTCTTCATGAATGCCAACATTTTACATTAATTAATTAACGTGCCAATAGGAGAAGGGATAAATGGATCTGGGGGTTACTGTTGAGATAGGTGTTCAAGAGCCTTCTGATGAGAGCATGTTGGAATCAAGGGCAGGCGACAATTCGTGAAAAAAAAATGTCTTGGCCACCTTTCTTCCAATAAGCCTGAAATTGCTTAGTAATAGCATTGAATTAAAACGTTTCAAGCTCACTAAACACTATGCAAAATAATGTTCATTCTCGGGCTAAGACAGATACTAATTTTTTTTTTTTTTAATATTTTGTTTTGCTTCCTGTGAACTCTGACATGGGTATTTCTAACTTTAGATTACCACTTCGAATCAGTTCAGCAAACACTATGAATAAAAGCCACTGTCTTGTAATTGTCAACTGACTGTATAATATTTAGCCCTTTATATTAGTCCACTTATTATATTAGCCCACTTCTGCTTCAACCTTTTTTTTTTTGTGAATAAGTCAAAAATTTCTTTTTCCTTGTCTGATGTTCCTACTTATTATGTTCCCACTTCTTTTGCCAGCATTAGATGTTGATTTTAGATAGTAAGACTGGGTGGGATTAAAATGTAAAGTTTAAAGTTTTACGTTTTTATGTTTGTGTTACCTGAGGTACATATTTACTTATTTTTTATCCGTTTTTCTCTGAGTTTTGCATGCAAAATCACAGTGATTGTGGATGTTTGTAGCAGGCTACTCTGTTTATTCCCTGTGCCCCAGCAAAGCTGTACAGCCTAACTGAAGCTTGACTAAGCTTTTCTTTTTTGTTACCACTAGCAATATTTGATTTATAACTTTGAATAACTAAGCAAGTAGCAAGGAGAGAAAGGAATGCAGATTGTAAGTTTTTTCAGTATGTCACAGTTCCAATATGTATAAATATCCCACTCCATTATTTCCATTACATAAGATGTGTTCCTTTTTGGGATTACAGTAATAAAACCAGCTTATTAAACTAATAAACTGATTTAACTCAGAACAGAAGCTGGGGTAATACAGTGCCTTTATGTAATTTACCATTAGCATGCGAATATTTAGATACTGACGAATTACAGAATTTAGCCTAAAGGATTTAGATAGACAGGCATGCAATAGTGCATTTTAACTGAAATATTTCAAATATGAGAGGCTGGAGATCTTAGAACGTGAGCAAGTTTTATGGGTGTGTAGAATCACGCTCAACTGCACTCCTGCAAATTCCTTCCACAAGATGCTCAGAATACCTGCCGCTTCCCCAGCTGTTTTGTGATTTGGACATCAGATTGTTTGCAGCCTATAACTTTAAAAGTAACCAAATTTAGGCAAAAATCTGGTTGTCTGGTCTTCAGTGAGTTGCTCCTAGATATCAGAAATCATTCTTTCTGCTGCAGAAACCTGGGTGTTCTTTGTGTGTCACTGACTTCAGGTGTGTCACTGACTTCAGGTGTGCCTGGACCAGCTGCAGAGTGTCTTTTGCTGGGTGGAAGTGAGAAACCTTCCATTTGTTACAGTTTGGCAAACTGTGCTATGCCCTTGTTTGGATTTTGCCATTGGTCTTGAAATTCTGTGTCACAGTAAGGAAGAAGCTCGCTAAGCTCACCTTGTGAAAGAGGCAGAGAGCCTGCACAAAGGAAAGCTCTTGGACACCAGCAGCCATGAATACAGTTGCTCCGAGACAACTTGCTGTTCCATTATTTGTCAGAGTGCTTCTGTAATGCCTAAGTGACTGCAGGCCACTTGCCTTTTTACTTCTACTTTTTTTTTTTTTTTTTTTTAAACTAATTCTTCATTGTCCTGTGTATACCTTCTACTCGTACCTTTATCTGTTATTTAATCAAGCTCTTTTCAATTATTTGATCTTTTTCTCAGTGGCCATTTTATTAGACTTTTTTGAATTAATTCCAGCTTGTCTGTGCGTGCCCGGTACTGAAACAGTCAGAAACAAGTGGAGTATTCTGGGTGCTGGCTCCTCAGGGTATTAGAGAATAGGATTGCTGCTTCACCTCCCAGGGATGTGTCATCTTTAGACTGGCCTGCGCTGTTGCCATTTCGTGTTCAACACTTGTACCAGTTGCTCTTTCCAGGAAGTAAAAAGTGACTCTCTGTTTAGATTTCTCTATCTACTGAATGGCTGTTTCTGTGCAGATTGTTCTTCCCTGTACCTCAGCTTGCATTTCTCTGAGTTGAATCTAAATTTGTTTCCTATCTGTATTTCTAAACTCTTTCTGTCCCCTGTTATTCCCTGCCCACGCAGACTTTCACACTGCCTCTCCGTTGAAGTGTACTGGTGGGCAGCGTGCTGCCGTGGAGGTAGCACGCTGTCTCCTTCTTCCTAACTGCAGAACCACACATATCAGCCTCTATAATACACCGGGGCACGGTTATGCAATGTGTCAAAACAGCTTCTCACATGTGAAGTCAGGTGTGCTCTTGGACCGCTTTGCTGGATAGAAAATCGGTGCTCTACAAATGCAAGCCCATGGCTTAGCTCGAGCATCTTGGTAGACCCAGCTCTTCCCTTTGAGCCTGATTAGTTTTCACAAGCGAAGTACACAGAGCTGTAGTAAGAACGAATAATTTGTTGATATAGCATTGTCCCTTTCAGCTAACATCTTCCTGTTTGAAAATACAGTATGTATTACAAGGGAAGAGGTGATAATACTGAAGAAATCGTGAAAATTCTGGCTGTACCTTCAGATGGAAGATAATTCACTGTCATTTTTGACTTCTGCTTTATAAGCTGATAAGGTTTAGTGGTGAAAAATCCCTTTCTTGTTTTCACCATATTTCTTTTTATTTACTGTCTTAATAGTAAAGCAACATGTTGGTCTGAAACCCCTTAGCCATAGAGCTCATTCTGCATGTTTTTATCTCATTTGATAGTATGAAGAACTGATGGAAGCATTTAAAAACCTACATAAGGAATGTGAGCAGCTCAAAACATCCGGTTTATCTACTGCTGAAATAAGAAGGGTAAAAATATGCCAAAATTGCATGACTTTTGTGTAGAGCTTTTTTTAATGTCAGCTCTATTTTTCTGGCTATGTGGACTCGTCGTAGTGTGTGTGTTGTAGAGGTCAGACCTGATAGGCACTGCAGTTGCTTTTTTGAAACTGTTCTCTGCTGGCAGACAGAAAGTCCTTGCTCGTGTTAGAAGTGGGCTTTCTGAAGCAGATTGGGAAACGAGGCTGCCAAGACTGTGTTCAGCGTGATTTCAAAATCTTGGAACTCTTTTTTTATTCTGTGGCCACAAACTGATATGAAACCTTTTCCTTTACTGATATAGGGTAATAATTTCAGACAGTGTTGAATGAATTAAGAGCTGAAGTCAACAAAAATGGTGGGTCTTTGTGGCTGAGGTGTTAGGTAAAAGTATTTGCCCTGGTTCAGCAAAATATTTAAGCATGAGTCCAGCTTTCCAATAAGACATAGAAGCAAGTTAAGCAACTGTTGAGATAAGGCCTAAACTGAGAAATGTTTTTCATTGTAATTTGTACAGAATTTAGTTAAATCCACATTATATAGTAAATCAATTAACCTTTACCTCTTTTTGCTGCTGTTTAGGATATCAGTGCAATGGAAGAGGAGAAAGATCAACTCATCAAAAGAGTGGAGCGTCTTAAGAAGAGGGTAATAAGAGAAGTAACGCTGTTACGTTTCAGTGTCATAGTCCTTGGCTTGCAACTCCGATTTTGGAATGTAAACAAGGATTAGTATAAACATACTGTAAGTCTAGGAAGGAGTCAAATAACTAATTGACCTACAGGGAATCTCCCTAGGCGCTAGTCCAGAGCTTTTAAGAATCTCGGGTCCAGTACTTTGCTGTCATTTCTGAGTAGTAACATGTAGGGGAAGGAAGTGCTAAGTGGGTTTGTTGGACATATGATCTCCTTAATGTATTTCTCAACTATCTGACAGTAACATGCACTATTTATCCACTTGCTGTAGGTGGAGACAGTACAAAATCATCAACGAATGCTTGAAATAGCAAGACAGCTTCGCTTAGAAAAAGAGAGAGAAGAATCTTTGGCACAACAGAAAGAAGAACAAAAAAATCAGGTATCGGCAAAAGTGTACCTATTAAAATAAATAGTTTCTGACATCTGTTTGGGGATCGTGCATTTAAAGGAGTACATCAGAAACAACAGTACAGAGTTTCTCCCAACATCAGAAAATTAAATCCTTGATACTACCAGTTTGGAACACCTCATTCAAGATATTTGGCTGCCTCAGCTGCCCCTGACATCAACATTTAGCAATCCCAGGAAACATTCCACAACTTACTGTGGTAGGACCCAAAGAGAGGTCATTGTATTTCTGGTAGTGAACAAATGTTTCCTTAGTTTGATTTTAGTTTCCTTAGTATCTCTGTGCCCTTGCACTAAGATTTCAGAGGCTCAGGAACACAGCAAGTACCTCAGCTTTTTACTGTGGAGCAGCGCAGAGGGAATATGTATTCAGGAGCAACCGTGGGGTTTTGGTCCCCACATCTGACAAAGATGACGTAGGAAGCACCGGAGGCAGCTAGGATCTGAGTATCGGGGTGGGTTTTATTCCTGAGCTATGATCCGTGTTCCTGAGCCAGCCTGTTGTATCATCTCCCCAGATTCTGTTGACTTCAAATGTAATACGAACTTAACGCAGTATTAAAAGGAGAAAAACCCAGATTCCTGTTACTGCAGTCTGTATCTGGATTTGGAATCAATGCGAATCAGGAAGCTTTCAAGCTGTTGGTCTCTGCTTGAGGGAGATCACAAGTAAAATGAAGGCATGTCCAGCTAATTCCACTTCCTATCACTCACTCCTCTAAGTCACAGAAATGCTGCTCACCTGGATGAGCAGTGTGTTCAGCTTTGCAGTGTGTTCTTCACTTGCCACAGCAATCCACTGTTCTATTGCTGAGCCAGCTCAGCTGCCCTGCAAGAACTGCAGTATGAAGACAGCTTTCTACTGCAGTCCTGATTCTAGCTTTTTGGTGGTTGTTCTGATGTTCAAGCCACTTGAATGTTTGCTTAAAAATCATTTAATGAACTTCTGCCATAGAGCAAATACCACTTGGGAGTACAAGAATACTCTTCTTAATTAACAGCAGAGAATATCAACTAAATCCAAGCCAATTGTTGAAAAATTGTTTTGGCACATTTCCTTGTGAACCAGCTGCTGATAGCTACCATTTTTTTGTATTTGGGATTCTTTGTGATACTTTTTTATTTTAGTTACTTAGATATGCATTTCAAAGGACTGAGCTTATATGTGCCCAATTATCTCTCAAAAGTTGTTCCATGCAGAGCAGAGATTGCAAAGAGCACAGCTCCAGCTGAAAGAGATGCATCATGCAGTGGTGGATTCAAAACCTGAAAGTAAGTAGGGATCTGTGACACTTTTCTGTTAGAAATGAAATCAAAATTGTATGGCTGTCAATAATATGGTAGTGCCAAAGAGGGTGTACGAGCAAGAGAGAAGCTACTGGAAGAAATAGCTCCTAAAGGCTCACGCTGGAGTTCCTAAAGGTGACAGTGCCTTGCTATAAAAAGCCGGGGAGATGGTCACAAAGGAAGATGATGAGATACCTCAGTCTTGTTTTTGAGGTCCCGTCTCCTTTAAATCTTAAACCAGTGAAATACTGAATCCTAATTATAATCCTCTGGAAGAAGAAAACAGTTAGATCTACAAAGGGTTGGGAAAAGCAGAAAGCTCTTAGAAAAGACAGATTCAGATTCAGAGAAGTTTATGGCTTCTGTGTTTGCAGTGGGGCATCAGTGAATACTGCTTCTTAAAAACTTTCTCAGTGAATGTTCGGAGACGTTCAGTATTATTTTGTTCAGTGTAGACTAGTGGTTTTTTAGTTACATTCAGTAAAACAACTGTAGGAAGAGCTTTAAGGCCTGTTCCTCACTGTAATGCAAGTTTATGTTGAAGTTTTGTATGGCACTGAAAACAAGGCCACTTCCTGATTGAGCTTTTTATAGAGAATGGAGTTTACATCCATTTATACACAAATGCATATGATTATATATATAAAAGTATATATGATATACACCTGATATTTCTATAGTAACATGTAGACAATATATAGATACCTTTATGATATTTATATAGAATACTTTGTTCTCGTGAAGAGAATGTAGCTGATTTTGTTGCTGCATTACATTAATAATGCCAAGACTGCTGCTGCTCATTTTCAGTGGTGTCTCAGCCTGCAAATAACCCCAGCAAAATAAATTACACTGCTTGTAGAGTAAGTTTGTACTCTGTGATTGTTTATAAAAACAGCAGGTGGGAAGGAATTGCAGTGAAATGCATAACTTGCTGTCTCTGGAGTGTACACCTCTACAACATGCATGTTTCTGAAGGAAATGTACCTGGGATGAGCCTGAGTCAGTGCAGGCTTCAGCGTTTCTGATGCATGTGGCCTCAACTGGTTATCAATAACACATCACAGGATTGACAGAAGCTTTGTGGGCTGTTCACACAGGCACTGGGGGGCGATTTATATGGAAAAATTCTGCCGTAGGGAGGGTTGCGGTGTGAAGGTGGGAGACTCGGAATGGTTCTTTTCCCAGAGCTGCTGCGGTTGCATTCTAAGTTGTTGTGGTATAACTGTGATACAATGGTTTTTGTTACCTGTGTGAATTACTTCCCAACCGATAGTCTGAGGATCGGTAGGTTTAAATCCAGAACAGCCAAAAGCACATTGTGTTGTTGTTATTTTGTAATTTTACTTCAATTTTTTTACAGTGTTAGTCAGTTGCTGAACCCCAAATGGAACTAATGGAGTATTTGAACTATCTCCTTTACTCCAAGGGACCTGCAATGAATTTTAGAACTGTTCCATTTTTGCAGTAGCTATCTGTAGTTTATACGGCAAAGCTATGTCAATATTTCTATTTCGGTTCCTGGGGTATTTTTAAGGCCAGTGGAAACTTGATGGGTTCAGTTCACAGAAGCGAAGGTAACATAATAAAGAGTTAGTAAATATGTCATTTAATCACTGAGATGAAAATAAAGTTAACTTATTTAATTCTCTTATCTTGAGCCCTGCTTACAGGGGGAAAAAAAAAAAAGTGTTTAGATGTCCTGAAGAAAAACTTGGAGTCATTACTTAAGAAAACTTCTGTTGAAATTTTGCCCAAACAAAGACTTCAGGACTTAGCTTTGTCACTGCCTTTCCCCACAGTAGTTACGAAGACACTGCCTGCAGTGGCAATTACAGAACGGCAGCTGCTTGTTTTTTGTTTTGTTTTGTTTTTTTTAATAGTTGAAATTAGGTGACCACAGTACATTGAATACGATTCTATTTATTTTAAAAGCTTTATTGGTCTACAGTTAGCACAACTTATTTTATTTTTTAAATTCCCTTTGTGTCTCGGCTGCCTCCTCACAATTCAAAGGCCGCTTGGTAGCTGTGGATTTCCACAGCAAGTTAGGTGCTTGCCCCTCAAATAATTTTCTTCTCTTTGTAAGACTCCAGGTGTTTTACTTCCAAAGCAAAAAAAAATGATGAAAGTTGTAGCTAATGAGTAGAGGATTTTATATGTGTTAGAGACACATGCTGCTTCGATTACTTCATCTCATAATTAATGTGGCATGAGGTTCTTCAATGAAACGTAAAGGAACTGGTTAAGGAATGCTACTGGCACGTGAGTATCATTAAGTGCAATTAGCATCAGTCTGCTTGAGCTGTGCCGGGAAAATACAACTTGCAGGTAGTAGTTTATTCATTTTTAGAAATATAATAAGTTCTTTAGATGATCGTGTACTGCATCATGAAAAACTGGTGATCATTGTGAAGTGTCTTGCAGACTAAAATTGATAGCAGTGGTTTCCATAGTGCACTCCTTCCTTGTTCATTAACTCCAGTGCTACTCCGAATGTTGCTTAACTAGAGAGGGGCAGTTGCTGCTGCTAGTACTGACATGAATTCCTGGTTTTTTATTATTATTATTTATTTGTTTGATAGTAGTCTTATTAGCACTGACCACTAGTTTGCATAGCCTAGCTAACGCTTTCTCAGCAAGATTGCCATCTTTCTGCTTTGAATATCTGTGCTGGCACAAACACAAATTGTGAATGCCAAGAAGTGATCTGAATTACTGAAATTGTTGATCTCTGTCCATTTTACAGAACATTATTGTTCACTTTATTGGCAGAAAAACTGAGAAGTGGATGACTAGCTTGAAAATATTGATTAGAAGAAGGAGTTAAGAGGATTGCTGTTGATAAACAGTGAAATGTGCAACTTATCATCAAGTTGACATGAGCAGCATGTACAGAGCACAGGGAACCTCAAAGGTGCTGGTTAGAGAGAGGAGTTACTTTAGATGGAAGTCTATTTTATGTCATTCTGAACATCTGTTGAAAAACAGAAACTTAGGATACTATTATTAAAATATTCCATTTGAATGAAAACATAAGCTGCTTTTTTTTTAAAAAAAAAAATTAAATCTCTTCATTTGGCCACAGAACCATCTTTCCCTAAAACTCCAAGTCATAGCCTTTGTCATAGCCTTCCTTTGTGATATGGACAGTGTTGGCAGGTAGCTCTTTTGTGTTTTTTTTTTTTTTTTCCCAATTAAATCAGTGTTGCAGATGTTTTTGGTGTGGAATGCACAGTTGGTAGCCCATAGAGGGAAAAGAAGTAGGAATCCGAGTGCAAAGTGGATCAAATTTTAGGTCCAGTAGCAGAATTATGCAGGGAAGCTTGCTTGTTTCCTAACTAAGAAAGCACTAAGAAAGTCTTTCTCCCACCCCTCTTTTTATAATAATAATTTTAAAAACTTGAATGGAAAACATGAGGAATTGCTGTTAATAGCTCTTCACATGTAAGGTTGGCAGAACCTTTCTAAAATAGCCCTAGGGCACAGAGCCAGACTCTGTGCAGCTTACGTATGTAGATTTTGTAACCATAACTCAATGCTAAAGCATTAAAAACAGGGTTTTGTAATGGTGTGTAATGGAAAGATTTAAAGTATGCTTGCTTTTCTTTCCTCAAGCCTGGGAATCTGGGGAAAAAAAAAAAAAAATGGATGTCTTTCACTGAAAAAAAAAAAAACTCTTAAAAGAGCTGCCCTGTGTTTGTGTTTTAAGGTTCAGTTAAGCAGCAGAAATAGCTCTTAGGCAGTTATTCTCCATATGTCAAATCATATAGGAGGAAAAGTATTTCCAGAAGTATTTAGGAAAGAAACTACATAGTCTTGAGGGATGTTGACATCCTTCTGTCTTTCCCCATCGAGATGCCAAGTTTTAACTTGCTTCAGGAGTAAGCATGGTGCAGAACCAGGCAGTGTCTGCAAGAAGTTGGCGATAGCTCTCGGGGAATGGGAGAAACAAACCTAGACAGCGATCAAGGTGTTACCCCTGAAGTCAATATGTGCCTCCTTTTTTAAAAGCAGTCGTTTAGTCATGGTTAGTTCATGAGTTCAGTGTCATACCTACAATAAATTATTTGAGCTGGAGAAGGATAAGAAATAAAGGATAGCTTATGTATGCGGTTTTTCTTGTCCTTCTAAGAGGAAAGCTGGAAAACAAGAAATTAGTTGATTCAGATATTAATATTAAATATCAGGGCAATTTAATTGATACCACTTTGATTTCCACACCAAAGTTCTTGGTTATAAATATCAGCTTGGGAGTTAAGCTCCTAGTTCTGAGGTGATAATTCAGCTCACGGCGTACGTGGGAAGCTGTGCTGCATTTGCAGAGGTGGCAGATTCCTGGTGAGACACCAAGATGTAGTCCTTCCTGCACAGCTCGGTGTGGGCTGAGGAAGGCTGGAACTCGGTGCTCCTGGAAGAAAGGAGTGGGCATTCTCAGGGGCTGCTGGGCCTTCTCTCAGTAAGCCCAGGTGTGCTCCTCAGGGTACAGCTGTAGCGCAGGGCAGGATGGCTGCTGCACACATGCCGAAAGTACACTTTCGGTACTGAAACCAGCACTGAGGCTGTTTGTTTTGCGCCAGGTGATGACCTTTCCACGAAGGGAAGAGAGCCTGCGGTAGTGTTGTTTTTCACAGAGATCAACAAAGTGAACTGCTGGAAAAGAGGAATTCCCACTCATTTTTGATTTGTGTTGACGTTTTGTTAGCAGCACGGCTTTCCCCAGGGTCTATTTTCTTTCTTCTCATTCTTGAGGCTTTCTCAAGAGCTAAGAATGGCTGATTTCCTCTCTCGCAGCTAAACCAAGCAGCTTCCCTTTCGGTCTGAGCAGAGAGTGGGGAGGATCTCTCAGTACTGTGTCTAGTCCTCTCGGTAAACAGCCGCAAAATAATGCGGCACCTTTCCTGAGGCTTGTATTGGCTTTGTTCTGACCTCCTCCTTTTGTCAGTCAGTGGCCAGCACGCTCTTTAGCCTGAGAGCCAGAAACAGTCAACTTGCATCTGTTCCTCTCTGTTTCAGCAACATCACCTCTATTATTGGATCTCTGTACTCAAGCTTTTCTTGGTTTGTGCAGGGAAATACAGATTTTGTTTCTTGTTTTTCTTCCATTTCATGGCAATTCCATATTCTCAGAAAAAAAAAAAAACAACAACCCCCTACAGCAAGTAGTTTTAAAAAGCACCCAGAACACTTATCTAGTCATTTAGATCATGAAGGAGTATTCTGAAACACTGATTCCCACTCTAATCTGACATGTAACTTCCAAATCTTACTGTAGTCCTTGGTACAGGTGTTTTGGAGGAGTAATTGCACCAAGCTGCCTCTTGTCAGCAGACTACAGTGTAATGTAATTTAACTAGCAGCTTTATTTTATTCTGCCACATTTTCTAGCTGTGTATCCTTCTTATCTCTGTTTGTCTATAAATCATTTGTAAGGGGGCTAAATTACCTAGCATGAGCAAACTCGTTACAAGCATGGTATCAAGCAGTGTGCATCAGGCTTGTGTAGAGCAAAACTTAGAAATGTGAGTGCTTTTCTTAATAGAATTTTTGATATTATGCAGCAATTTCTTCTTGTTTTTTCAATTCTATTTTTATTTTCAGTATTCACAGTCAATATACTATCTCAAGATTGAACATTTGTTCATAAAAGAAAAATTGTCACTTGCAGTGAGGCAATTTCTAAGTATTCCAGCAATGCAGAAGACTCTTAAAGTAGGCATAGGTTTAATCCTGCTCATTGTAAGGTCTTCCTAGATGCCAAGTTAGAACAAAGAGGCCTTATTTTAAGGGAGAATTCCCAAGGACAACAGAACTTACATGAGGTTGGCCAAATTACGATCTTTGTTCTATTTTGAGGCACAGAGAAAGGATTCCCGCTGAGATAATTTCTGTCTGTAGATGTCATGCACATGAAACAATGCCCTGCGTAATCTGTGCGTTGAATCAGCTTCAGGATGCTCCACTGCTCCAGCCAGGGAAGTTCTAAGGGATACAAGCTTCAAAGCAGCCCTGAGCAAGCCAGCACAGCTGTGACATGCTTTGCTGTCCCTCACCCTGAATGCACATAAGTAACCTTAAGTAATCTTTTGCATCTGATTCATCCAGACTTTCAGCTAGGGAAAGGTTTTACTTGTTTGCTGGCTGAAAGAATACGTTGAGGAGTTGATAGATACGTGTTAGAGATACAGCTGGATAAGTGTGGTATGTATTGTATCGTTTAACATCCAGATTAAAAAGCTAAACCAAGGAACTACCTGTTTCTTTGAGAACTGAGAAGCAGACTCAAACGTGCTGTTACTGTTGTAATCTGGCGCTGAATACTTCAATGTGTTGAGGAAATGGAACTTAATTGTCCTCTACGTTGCTGTGCTTATAGACTCACATTGATTTAATTTGTTCTTAAGGTTTAATGAAGAAACTGGAAGAGGAGATAAATTTCAACTCATACCTGGTTACTGAAAAAATACCTAGGGAACTTGAAAGTAAGAAGAAATCGGTGTATTTCTTGCAAAAGGCAATTGCAGAGCCAGCTATGAATCAATCAGATCTCAATGTACTTGAAATCAAGGTAAGCTGACCAAAGTGACACTTGATTTGTGTTCCGTAGTGTGCTCTAGAGTTCTTGTATACTGTAGTTCTCCTCTCCCTGCTTTACATCCTTGAGAAAAGGCTTAATTCCCAAAGGAGCGCCCCTTCAGCTGGAAAAGAAAAGATGCGTTACTTACGAACTGCAAGCTCTTAGGTAAGGAAAAAAGAAAAAACCCAAACCACAAAACCCACCCTATCCTTAAGTGCTATTTAGAAAATTGTGTTAGCAATTTTCTGTGGTATGAGCAGAGCTGTTAATTTAGCATTAAAGGTTTGATTTTTCTTGTCTTCAGTTTTAGTTTGTTTTAAACTTTCACTGACATCAAGGGAGCTTAAACCAATACATTTTAGTTCGTAAGACCAAAGCAAGTTTGGGATCAAATACTTGGTTTAGCAGATTTTTTCAGAAGTTAAATGCTAACACTGTTAGAATGAGCAAAAATCCTTAATTGTGGTATATGTTTTAGTAGTCTACAAAAATCTAAGCCTAAAAATATAATAGTCATGCTACTGTTCAAGATCTGAAAAAATCATTATTTATAGCAAAACTTATCTTCAGAAAAAGTGCAGAAGGATTTGTTTCCACAGAAGTACATTTGTATGGTTCACTCAGTGAAGTTTTCCTAATTGCATCAGTCTAAATTAAGGAATAAATATGTAATACTATGGTTTAGCAGAATTTAGAGGAACACTAGTTATTAGCACTTGATCACTAGTTGATGGTGTTGAAAGTTTACAGCAGCGTTGGCTAGGTTAGGAAGAGCAGCCCTCAGTACTGTGCGCACTGCTCGGTCTAAATGTCCTCACCATCTGGAGATCCCGGAATTTTTAAAAACCACCCCTGGCTTTGCTGTGAGAGGCAGGCAGTGGAAAAACAAAGTATCTGTAATTGATCAGAGAATGGTTTACCCATGGGGGTGTGAGGGCTGTCATCCACCATTCCTCCCTTGTCTTGTAGAGAGGTTCAACAACTTCATCAGCACCACAGTCAAGTGACAACCCAATGCCATTTGGATCCTGATCGTTAGAACCTGTAAGGATGACAGCATTATTGAGCTGTAGATTAAGTCTAAAGCACTGAAGTAGCTCTGTGATTCAGCCTCTCCTTTCCTGGGCTCTTTCTCTTACTCAAAACAATATTTGTGGTTGCAGTTATTTCTTTTAGGCATAGTTGAAGCCCTGTTTTGCATCTTTCTTTTCCAAAAGTGTTGTTGGGGCTTCGGCAACATTTAAGAGAGCTTTGAGATTTGTCTTTTTTCTCCATGAGGTAACCTTTTAATTTGATGTGTTTTGGAAGTGTGTATTAATAGATAATAAAAACATGCCATATTCTTGGCTGAATCCTAGCATGGCCTTAGTGTTTCTTCTAAAGGCAGCCTTCTTCTATCTCAAGGCCTTAAAAAGGAGCTGAATTGCACTTAGTTGCACTAAGCTTGCTGCTGCCATGCATTTCATGGTCTATAGAACAGGAATCTATTCACAGAAGGGATCCTCTTGCCATCTTCAAATTCAGACCTGCTCTAGC
>VXAV01009243.1:297976-323652 GCA_013399715.1 Alectura lathami | reverse complement strand
CCCTGTTTTGAATGTAACCTGCATTCCTTTTGTTCAGATCTCTTCTGAACTTTTGATTTTTTTTTTTTTTTTTAATATTTTCAAGTCTTCATATTCATGAGTGCAGAATAAATGATGGAGCACTTTGGGCAAAATTTCAGCTTGAAGCAAGAAGTGTTTGCCCTTTCATGAAACCCATTTCCTGTTCTGTAAAATCCTTTCTGTATGTTGGCCCAGGGAAGCCAGCATTATACAATCGGTGTTCTGTTCCTGTTGACTCCTTCATTAGCTATACTGTAGCAGCACTCACAGGCACCAGTGTGAAGCAGTAACAGGAGTGTTTCCTGTGCCTTAAGACTAGCAAAGAACTTGGATTCTTGATGATCTTGCTTCATTTTCAAAGGTCGCAGTTGCCTCATCTGGACAAAGCAGATAGTGCTAACAGAAATGCTGCGCAGGGGCTTGGTGCTGGCGTTCTTGTATCTCCACAAAGTACAGTGCAAGTGTGCATTCTGGAAACAGTTCTGTTCAGAGGCTGGCTTGTGAGAAGACAAGACTGGCAGATGATGCAAGTGAGTTGTCAGGGAAGAGGAGATGAAGCAAAAGTGAAGTGAACAGGTTATCTCTCATCAGTGAGTCTCAGTTCATGGCTCACCTAGCCAACCTTTCACTATAGATCTGTTTCCGATACGATCCACTTTTAAAATTGTTCTCTCTGGTTCATTGCTCTGTTACTCCAGCTTGGAGCCAATACCAAAGGAAATGTTGATTAATGTAATGGTGAGTCACTGCTGCGATACATATGTTCAATAGGGACAGGAAGAGGTTGTGGATTCAGCCTTCACTTTCCTCTGTTTGACAGCTGAGAGCTTCTTTTATGCATTCTTGTTGCAGTCCCACACATTTTGCATTTATTTCCTCCATTTTCAAAAAGGAAGAAAGATGAGGTTTCTAATCCAGCTGCATTTAACTTACCTAAATGCTACAGTTAAAGAATTATTTTTCTCCTATACTCAGTATTTCTCATCTTTTTGTCTACCTTTGCTGTATCCTCTTACACTGTAGCACTCACAAGACTTAGCAGTCACAGAATCAGTGCCTTCCTGGCTTGTGCTCCCATACCAGTATCTGGATCTTCGGTTGAGGTCCTCTTAGCACTTGATTCACCAAAAGGTCAACCCTGGCTTATGTTTTTAGGTGCCAGTGTTCTGCTTTCTTCTCTGATCACAAAAAGGAATGTTACAGCATTCCAGTTGGTTCCAGAGGTTGTACAGCTACATGGAACTTAGAAGAAACAGCAGGGAATAACCAATTCATTTACATCAATCACAGAAAAGGTAGGAATAAATTGCTCCAACGATTATGAAATCTTTTTAAGTACTTCAAACAAAGTACAATGAACATGGGGCAAAGTTGGCAGGCTCCTAGCTGCAGCTGTCAGATCCTGAAAATTAGGGAATCAAATGTTGACACTTAGAAGGCTAGATGGTTCAATTACAAGTGATCCTAGGTAAAGCTGTGATATTTTTAGCTCTTTACACAACACATTGTACTTTTCAGAGTTCAGCGTAGGTCCCCAAGAGCCTAGACTTTCCCAAGGTATCAGAATAGAATGATAGCATAGCTGTGCTGAGCTGCAGTGGTTACGGTTAATGGTTTTGAGAATGTGGTAGAGAGAGTCCAATCAGTGTGTTAGCAGGTAAGTGAGGTTTGCATATTGGCTACAGATGCTTGCCATGCCTACTTGCACCCTGCTAACTATACAAATGATAGAGATTGATGCTCAGAGAAGACAAAGCCTGGGACCGTAGATCTTGTCGCTTTTCCTCTAAAGTGGTCGAGCCAATCCGAATGTACAATGTTACTGAGCCCAAAGCAGGCAGGTGGATTTTGAGAGAAGCTATTAAGGAGCTCACTGCTTGACCATGAAATGGTCGAAGGCAGGACCCAGGAAATATTATCCTATAAGTTTGCTGTCTTAACTTTTCATTAGGATTCTAGGTACAGTTAAATTCCTGTCTGTCAAAGGCTCCTTAAAGAGGAAACCAGCAGGGTAGATGGCAGTGAAATTGTGAGAACAAAAGCAGCAATCTGTCGGATTCTTAGAGCAGCCAGAAGCTTGTTGCTGTAAGTTAACCATCTCTGAAGCCAAATGTATGCGGTGATTCAGACATAAAATATAGCTCCACAGAACTGAACGCTCTTTCAGCACCCACTGGCATGAATAAATCATCGGTTTTATTGATCTGTGCATTTTCAGTGATTACTGAAAGTGGTTTTTCATTAACAAGATTCTGATTGGTCCAAATTATTAGTAATGGCAACTTTAATTTCTTTCCTGCCCAGAAGCAAGCGCTCCTAGAGGAGGTGTCCCACCCAGTGCTAATGAGGAATTTTCCCAGTGGATCAGCGAGCAGACTTTAGGGTACTTTCTTCTCAACAGGCTGTGATAACACTGGTTGGATCTTTTAGAAGTTTGCCCTGCTGAATATGAGTTATTAACCATATCCAACAGTGGCTGTACTTGCTCTGTTTTAGAGCCTCTTAAAAAATCCTACTGACAACCTGTCATGATCAGGAACTTTTCCTAATGTTAATATTTTGGACAGTCTGTATCCCATTAATTGTTCTAATTAGAAAATCAAAACATCTGCTCTTGAATCCTTAACAGAGATAGTCAGCTAAGATTTTCTGTGATTTCTGTCCTTATGCAAATAATTTTCTTAACAAAACTTGATTTGGAACCTTTAGATCCTGTATTTCAGAAAGAAGACTTTTTTGTTACAATTAATACTTGATTTTTCTCCAGTACGTTCATGTGAAGAGTATTTTGATTACTATAATAAATTGATACGGTAATCCACCAAACACTATTTTTTAAGACTGACACAAAAGTGAGGGATTAGCCTGGGATTTATTCTTTTCTGGACACAAGCTTATCCATTTTCTCCTTCAATGATAATCTTAGAATGAGAACCTTGTGAAAACTTCACATGGGGCAGATGTGACGAAAGGAAGGATTTGTGGTTGAGGTATAGGAGTAAGCAAGAGGGGAGTGGGGCTTTGCTCCCGGTTCAGCAGTGTGCTGAAGCACGGGGTCAGCACACTCGTGTTCCTTCCTGGGCAAGGGGGTAAGCTGTCAGACTTGGGATGCTCCTGGAGAAGCCATTTCCATGGCTGCAATTCCGTTCTGCTGTATCTAGAGTTACAGTAATCCTGAACTACTGCAGAAACGTGCCGTGAGACCCGATCTGCTGGGAGCAGTCGTGTGCAGCCTGCAAGGAGTGGAGAAGCGCAGTGCACTGGCACGAAAAATCGTGGATTTTTCACTAAAAGCGGAACGCAGTACAGGAGCTCAGCCCAGGGATGCGAGATACCTACGTGCTTCAGAACCTTATCAGAGATACCCAAGTCCTGCTTTCATTCACTCTGCTTCATTGTCTGGATTCCACGCTTTTGATGTCACAGTCACCCACAAAAATAGCTCGGTGGAAAAGCATAATCTTTCTTTGCTTTCATTTGGATAGTTTTATACCTCAGGGGGCTCTGGCTCAGCCGGCGAGTGAGCCTACAGGCTTGTTTACTTTAACTGCTAACTCGGTGCCAGCATTTGGGTCTTGTCCAGTCATTTAATCCTCAGAGCTTAAATAACTATTTGTGTTAAGTTGCTTGAGAAAGGAGAGCTTGCAGGACATAGCCTTGAATGGTGCCTTGCTGTGGGCGCTGGCGGGTCCATGGGAACTCTGTAGGTCGAGCCTGCTGCGCTTCTGCGCAGGGAGCAGCTGACCTGGTCTATGGGAAAATGCTGTTGGTCACAAACAGATTCCTTCTGGGTGGTTAACTTTAAAGCCATGTGGCTAGACACAGTTACTCTTTCTTCAACTCTTTGTGATGTTTAAAAGACCTTTTCCAGCAGTAAAATCCAATCTTTTACACCACTTTAAGGGCTTGATTTTTTTTTCATTTGGATATGGATGGGAGCATGAGATGTACAGAGCTTCAGAAGCAATGCTTACACAAATGGAACACTGTGACTTTGCAAGAAGCTTATTTATAGTTTTTGGAAGTGTATGGGATGATTCTCAACTTTTAGTCTGGAGAAACCTAATTTTGCTAGAGAATCCCTACCAGCTGCTGATTTAAGTGGAGTTAAATCTAACAGCTCCAGCTCTGAATTTGGCCCTGGATCTAAGGAAGGCTCCAGTCAGTGAGATTTTCAGGGGCTAATCTATTCTGCATTTGGAGTAGGTGAAGTCTTTTGAAATTTCTGCCAAACCATTGATTGATTTTCCACAGATATTATCATTTTGTTGCTGTTGTTTATATCTTGTTTCACCTTGTTGGTGGCAAAAAAGATCTGTGAAAACTTGTTCACTTTGAAAAAGTCAGAGATTGTGATGAACGATAGACATCTATCTCCTCAAACAAACAGATTTCACTTGTCCATGTGAGCAGCTTGTAGGTCGCCTTGGATGAAATTTTTATTATATAGTCTTAGCTCAGTCTACTAATAATAGAACATTGGTGGAATCAGTTCTTTAATCAACAAGATCCTTTGACTTCCATTGTAAAATAGATTATGCTTTGAATATTGAATATGCAAATACTCTACCTCCCACTCAAGCTATTTTCAAGACCTTAAAAGTAGCTATAGAAGTGGAGAGAATAATAGTTTGCTTTTCACCCTGGGGTAAACTGACAGAAAATTGTTCAGATTTGATTGGGGTATGCAGTCACACGTAAAGTAAATTTCATCCTTTGCATTGTTCTTTATTCCACTGATGGAGTGAAACCTCTCTGGAACTCTCCATCAAGACAGAGGACTGCTTCTCTTAAACAACGGGAGAGATGCTACTTATACTTTTAGAATATCTTGAAAATCACAGAAAACATGGTGTTATCCAAGTAATTAAAAAAAAAACTCTTTTGTATTAACTAGGAGGATATTTGTGAGTTTGCTATGAAAAATAATTCATCTGCACTAAGTGTGCCAATAACGTAACGCAGCCAGCAGACTGTAAGAGGGCTGCCTCCGCCGCGCAGAGCTGTGGCTTCGGTGACCTTGTCTATCCTTGTCCTAGGTGGTACGCACAATGGAAGATGGTATTCCAAAGCACACAGAGCCCGGTCTGCATAGAGCACATTGAGTAATTTGTGGGTTTGTTCTTTCACCAAAAACGTTTATAGCTTTTGGCTTTAAAAATAGTTGTGGAGCATAGCAAGAGAGAAGCAGCTCTGGCCTAGATATTGCACAGGATGGCAGATGAACAGGGTTGATTTCATTTTGGGCATTTTGCCCAGGACACTTTTTATAGAACATACAGTTACTCTGGGGGTTCTTAGGCTGTGGTCACATTGGTTTTTTGGATTTCTTTGGAAGGGAGAGTGGCATAATTTTGCAAAAAGAAAAAATAATGTACATTTCAAAATCTAAGGACTTTAGTGTTTTGATTTTTAAACTTACATGGGGCTCCTGTTTTCTGCCTGAGCCGGCCTGTTGCGTGCTCACTCTGTACATGTTGCGTCCTCCTCCTTGAGGAGCATTCTGAAGCCTGTTCTTACAGTATTTACTCTAATAGATTTTATTTATTTTCTGTCTTTGGATCTGAATGCAGTTCTGAGCTGTGACTGGCAGCTCAAAGAGCTAAGCCTGTTGGACAGATGGAAAACATTCAGGCAAAGAAAAACATGACATGTTTGCTTCAACACCTGATTTTTCATCTTGCAAATTGAGCACACGTGGATTCCAATGTAATAAAAATGTAAATTCTCTATTCCTTTAGAGCTGGGGTGAAACATGCTGCATTGCTCTGCTTCTCTGCAAGGACCCTGCTTTCATTTTGCTGTTCTTTAAAACCGTAGCCATTTAGTTCTGCCAGAGGCAAGGAAAGACAACATCAAATTTTAACTACTGAGAACTAGCAGTTAAGAAGAAAAATAATCTTTTCCCATGCCCTGTTCTCTTCTACTTTTTCTGCACTTTCTCACCCTGTTTTTTGGTCTGCAGAGCTGTTTGGGGTTAGGCACTGCTGATCTGGTGCTCTGTTAAAAGTGCAAATTACTATTACATTATTATCCATGATTCTCAGAACGTTTTGCAAACAGTAATTTAGTTTTCCAGCTGTCCAGTGGCAGTGAGTGGAACAGAACAATCTCTCTGTTGCAAATGGGTGAGCTGGGACAGAGCAATAGGGCTGTTTTCCTTACCTCACACAGCGAACAAGCGCTGCTGAAAATGAATAGGGCCTGGGACTCCTTAATTCCAGTCCTCTGTTCTGAACACAGCCTCCAGGATGCAGCCCAAATAGGATCATTCTATTTTACAGAGCAGCAGTCAGGGACGAGGCCCTTTTTCGCTGTAAGCTGAACGATAGCTGCTTGTTCTCTCGTTCCAGTTCAAACACTACGTCACCAAGCTCCGGAGCAAGAACACGGTGTATAAAAAGAAGCGACTGGAAATAGCAGAAATTACAGCTGAGTACGGTGTCCTCCAGAGGACAGAAGAACTCCTAAGACAGCGCCACGAGGCCATTCAGCAGCAGCTGGTAATGCAGGCGCTTGCTGCTCGCACAGTCCCTCGCCCTCCTGCCCTGGTAGCCAGCCGTACGGTCAGACGGGCGCTGCTCCGTTAGTTTCTGATGTACAGCATCCTCAGTGCTCCTGCTGTTGTTAGTAAAAGTCATTAGGGTACAAAATCTGTTTCTGTCTGTTGATTGTACCAAGCTGCTGTACTTTATGTTCAGCAACTGTTTTTTACAGGCAGTCGTGAACGTTGTGCAATTTCTCTTTACAATGAGGGGCTTGACCCAGCTTTCTGAAGTCAGTGGTAAATATTCACTAATGCCAGCTAGAGCAAGGCTGGGCTCTTCAGCCAGTGTCCACATTCATTGTAAGGGCTTTTATCAACAGCAGGCAGGATTCAAGGTACTGCTGCAAAATATATAGGAATAGTATTTAATAAAAGAGGGGGCAGGAAGGAAGAATTCTAAGCCCAGAATATTTGGCAGAATTGTTTCACAGGAACTGAAAAATTTTAAACTTGATGAGTGCTAACCCAGAACAGCAGAAAGATTTCTGCTCCACATAACTGTGAGCACTCAGAATATACATTCATCACACATGCAGAGAGAGTCACTTTTTAGTTCACAAAAATCTGCTGCTGCAGTATTTGTTTTAATACCAGTGTTCTAGTTATCACATTATTTTGTTATTCATCTTTAATCTGTTTTTGTTACACGTACATACTTTGCATTTTTAAACATGAAAGTATTTGCTTGATTAAAAAAAAAAAAAAAAAGAAAATACATAGGATAGACTTCGGCAAGATACTCACATAGTTGCAGTGGATGATGCCCTGGTATTTTAATGTGGCATTCATTGTTTGATTAAAAATAAAACCAGGGCTGCTACTGGATAGAAAGAAGCACCTAAGCAGTAGGACTACAGGCTGTTAAATCAGCATATTAATAAATGTAAAGTTTCTGTGATATAATGCTAGGATTTGGCAATCTGGCGTTAGTATTGCCATAGTTAATGCTGCATTTATTTAGTTTAGCTTGGCAGCTGTTTATAAAATAATCAGCTACATTGCATCTTCTGATTAAGCATCTGGGTTTTGCATGTTGAGCTCCTTAAACCCTGACCTACAGCCCATTATACTCTGTGGAAGCTTTCTGATGATTTCATTGGGCGTCAGAGGGCAGAGGAGTGGTGTACTACAGGAAGCTGTCACTAGCTGGCTGTGCAGGCACTAGATTAAAAGTCAGTTGTGTGGCAGCTAGATTATTAATCACTTTTAAAATAAATTGATTACAGTCCTTCTCCACTTTCTTACAGTATTTCATCTCTGTGAAGGAATTTGCTCTACTACTCAATTAATGGACTCACATTCAGCATTTATTTTTTGTGCCTGCAGCAAGCTATTGAAGACAAGAAGGGTATTTCTGGATATAGTTACACCCAGGAGGAGCTGGAAAGAGTATCTGCAGTCAAGAGTGAAATGGATGAAATGAAAGGCCAGACACTAGACAACATGTCCGAAATGGTGATTTCTGCCTTTAGCCCTTGTGCTTCCACAATTTCCGTATCTGGTTCCCCAGAGTATAAAACCAGGTTGAATATTTTGGTTGGGTTTTTCATTTTCTTTTAATACATGTTTATATAGAAAAAAATATATTTTCAAACAGTGTTGATCTGCAAAGGTGACCTTGGAAGGGTTTACTAAAATCTGCATTTCTTTTAATGTGTGGGGAAACGTAGGATTATATTTTCTAGGGAAAAAAAAAAGGACTTCCCTTCAGAAACACAGAGATAACAAATATGGTCTTTGATTTTTACTTTTTTTTTTTGTGTGTATGTGTGGTTTCATATTTGTTATTACACATTATTTGACAAGATAAATGGTTTGAATCTTTAACAGAATCTTTTCCTAAAATGTGTGTAAATCACTGGAGTTAAGCATTCATTTAAAAATATTTAATATGACTGAAGAACTAACTATCTTTTCTTTTTCTCTATGGCCTAATTTTCAATTGTCCTTAGATCTGTAGTGTTTTAACTTAATACGTAGCCATAGAAGCAAAATATTATAGAAGAGCCAAAAGCAAAACAGCATTCTTTGAGATTATTAGGGCACTTTAAAAATGAAGTGATATAATCAAAAGAATGAATCTTAAATAGAAAGCTGGATAGAATTTCAATTTTCAGTATAAATATTTTGAAGTGATTCTGTTTTAGCACCTTCAGACTTTATTTCACCTATGCAGCGTTTTTTGTTTGTTTACTTCAAGATCTTTTCTGTCAGAGCTCTTCCTTTATTTTTCCCCTCTCCTTAAGCCATTTAGGCATCGGGCACATAGGCTGTCTTCTGGACTCGTCTGTGGTGTCCTCATTTCAAACAATGGGAACAGAATTTGTCTGGGTTGTGGTAATGACCCCAGTGCTACAGGGGCTCTCTCCCTTTGTTCATTAGGCCTGCACTTTGTACGATAGTTCAGTCGGCTTTTGTCACACATTTTTTGTCTCCATATTTTGGTTTTCTTCTCTCTTCACATTCATACTTACATGTAGCATTAATACCATATTATTAATGCATAGTATTTTTTCCCTCTATCAGGTAAAAAAACTGAATTCTATGGTGGCAGAGAAGAAGTCCAGCCTAGCTCCTGTTATCAAAGAACTGAGACAGTTGCGTCAAAAGTGCCAGGTCAGTGGGAACACTGCAGAAATACTCTGAACAGTGCTGATGAGTGGAATCGGGTAGGCAGCAGGCAGACTTTGGGAAGCAGTCCTGTTGTACTGCTCCGCACATTTGTCCGTGTATCCAACGTTACAGCAGGAGATTATTGTACCTACAGGTTTTAGGTGCATGTACGTATATGCATTGCCATGGAGCCATTAGCGCCTTATGAGGGAGAGTATGTGCAACTGAGGAGCTGAGACCACACAGAAATACAAGTCAGAATATGGTAGTTTGTTTGATTTCGCTTACCAGACACCTAAATGCTTCAAGTACTGCAAATCACATCAACTTCTTTTAATCACACTTTGTTTCGTGTGATATTTTTTTTGTCTTGAAGTAGATTTAATAGATTAAACTTTCCTCTCATTCAATGTAAATAAGGTCAAAATCACAAATAAGCATAACTCAGAGATCTCAGTTGTGCTATACAAGAACATAATCAACTCTAGGGAAAGCTGGAAATAGCAGAGTAAGTCAATAGTGATTTTCAACAAGCAACAAGTAAAAGACTGGAATTCCTAAAAGCTGACAGCGCAGGCACAAAGTCACGCTGAGATTTTGTCCTTTATAGTAATGAAACAAAAAACCACAACTAATGTTGTAATAGTAAGGAAAATTTAAAAAAAAAAAAAAAAAAAAAAAAGAATCATGTTCAAAATCATAGCATAAGTAAATTTTAAATTAGTTAGTTTCAAAGCTTTTTGTACTTCTCAGCACTACTGGTCTCAACCCTCTCCTTTCTAAATGGATCAGAAATAAATTTCACCCAAATGGTTGTGTACATTGATCTAGGTCCTATATTCGTTGTTGGAATGACAGATTTATCTTCAAATTTTTATAGGCAGCTGAAGAAGTCATTCAAGTCCACAGCTGCTATAAGTTGGCTCATTGTCACAGGAGTAAACAGAGCTTTCCATTTATCTACCAACTAAATTTCCAGAAAACTTATTTTTAATGGTTCTATTTAAAGCGTCAGCAAGTGCAATCCAGCGAAGCCATTTGTTGTGTACAACTATAAAGCTGTTTTTTCATAGGTAGCAAGTACATGAATCCCTTCTTAATCTCCAATTTTGTAATTATTTTTCCTTCTTCTTGCAAACGCTGCCCCATCTATCCACCACGCTAAACCTACGGCTATGGCTGTACAGAGGGAACTTGCATGCTGTGCTGTGGTGCATACAGCTTGTTCACCACTCTGCAGCCTCACCGTGTGTGTAACTATACCCACGTGCCTGCTGCATTTACGCAAGTGTCGGTGAGCGTGCCAATAGCTGAGGCTGATGTGTGAGACCAACAAGAACAGAGCCTGCTTGAATGTCACATGTCAGTCAACTGAAGATTTCATTTATGTACCCTTCTGCCCTTTTCACATAAGGAATTAACTCAAGAATGTGATGAAAAAAAAATCCAGTACGACAGTTGTGCAGCAGGGTTGGAGAGCAATCGCTCCGCACTGGAACAGGTAAGGTGGTGCGTGGTCACATCCACGAATGCGCGCTGTGCTACACATTGCTCATCGTGGTTCAGGACTGGCCCTGGATGGGGAAGGTCCAAGTTCACTTCAGGTGGCAGTGAGTCAGTGGTGACCCACAGCTATGCAAACCATGCCTGAAGCTGCTGGGGGCTAGCTGCAGTCCCACACGCCTCCTGTTCTGAACGGCAGCAAGTGACCTCAGTGGGACATCAGTCTGCCCCCTGAAGTCCAGCACTGATTAGCAAGGGTAAAAGAAGATGTGCCTGCCAGAAATCCTGCTGACCTACATCTGTTAGAAAAGAATTTGACAATGAAGTGTTCAGGATTAATTTATCAAGACAAATCTCTACATGCATTTAGCAGACTCATTAAATTAGCAAAACCAATCCAATGGTTAATTAATGCACTGAAATTGATGGCAGGGATACTTTTAAATGTGACTGTCTTGCATTCTTGAAAATTATGGACAAAAAGAAAAGTTTTCTTTAAATACAGCCATATCAGTATAGCTAGGAGCTTGTCTGCATGTAGTTTACATATTGCTTGAACGACAGAAGGGAGGGAGGCACCTAAACCAGTTCAGAACTAAAACAGTTCTGATGTATTGACATGAATCTCCTTTATCTCAGTAGATTGCCTTCTGTGAACTTTGTCTGGATTTGATTTCTTAAGGTCTTGTCCACATACGGAATGTATTTCAAAGTAAAAAAGGTGTAGATTTAAAGAGCAGGTGGATGTAGAGATGTTCTTTCCCTGCACTAAAAGTATCCCTGTATGGCTTAATCCAAGCAAAATAAAGGAATGCACAGGTGAACCTGCTTGACGAACTATTTTGCAATAGCAGTCAGAGCTTTTTCCTTGCAGATAAACCTTAGTCATGTTCTAATATCTGATGACAATCAAGTCCACTGATTAAGCAATTTTTCAGCTGAACTGGTGAATCCACTTTTCCAGCTAATGGTCTGAAAGTCATGTGCTGACACAGCTTTGGAGTTGACAACTTCTGTGTGATCTGGGAGTATGTGAATTCCATTTAGGTTGTCAACTGTCATGGTGTGGACCATCTACAGATAGGACGAACTCCCTTCTCCCTATTCCCCAACATAATTACTGACTGCTCACTGACAGTCTGTTAACATGTCTGTAGCTTCTAACATACATTTTGCAGATGTGTTCCAGGAAAGGCTTATTCACAGCTGTATTTAGCACTTAAGATGTGCTTAGAAACAAGACTCTTGGCAGCACTTGTGAAGTGTTGGTTAGAAGTCAGCCATGCTAGTAAACACCTGTTAACAAGCCCAAATTCCATAAACATCTAAGAAATGATCTATTCAGAACTGTGCCTTTTTGTATTGTGGCCTCTCATGGTTTATACAGCAACGTAGGGCACGTAGCACGGACCTTCAGCTGGGACGTACATTGAAATCTTACTCTTGTACTACAGGAAGTGAAGGGACTTCTTGAGGAGTGTGCTCAGGAAGAAAGCAACTACCGTTATGTAAACTGCATGAAGAGGGTAAGGTCACAGGAGGGACTCAATCCTTCTTTGTGAAACGAAACAGCAATTATAGCACACATTTTTAAAACGTTTGTGTATTTCTCTATAGAATCTAGAAATACAGCTGCAACGGGCTAAAGAAGAAATGAAGACGTACGTCTCCCCAGACCCACAGGAGAGGCGAAAGGCAATTCGGTAAAGGCATCACTGTGTTTCCTTTGTGCTACCTTGAGAGAGATTCATAAACTGAGATGGAAGATAGGAATTTTCTCACTGGCATTTGAACTGGAGGAGTTCACCTGATAAATTTAGAAACACTATAATAAGCTAAAAATAAGCATCTTGAATTCCAGTATATGCTGCTGTAAACCTATGAGTTCTCACAGACATACCAGAAGATTTTCCCTTCCTGCTGGAGATTATAGGCCCCAGATAGTGGTTTTAACTTGCAGCCCCTGTTGGCACAAGCTCAGAGAAGCTGTGCTCCAGCTAGGTCCCACAGGAAGCGTGGCTCTACCAGACATAATGTCTCTGCCAAGTTTGCCCCTGAGGCTCCAGCTTGTAGGAGCAAGTCTACCACCTCTCAAAGAGAACAACTGTATGCTGCCCTCAGAATCTGGCCACTTCTTCCAAATCTACTGTTCTTATCACCTTCACTAGTACAGAAATGGAGGACTGCACATACACACCCTAACTGGTTTGGTTTTGCCCCATTTGCAGTTTCTGCACTGTCAGAGTAACTTTCAGCCTTGTACTCCATTTCATTGACAGGACAGTTGCTGCAAAGAGACAGGTTGACAAAACTTAAGTAGATAATTAATAACCATTCTGCATTTAATTTTAAAGCTTCAGAGCATCCATCATGAAGATGTCACAAGAGGAAAAGAGAACCACTCGTTGTCTATCACCTCTCACAGGAGAAGTTGATTTCCCGATATCTGTCCTCTTCGGCCTCTGCTTTTCAGTAGACAGTTCTGCTGCAGTTGTGGCAAACATAGAATCATAGGATGGTTTAGGTTGGAAGGGACCTTAAAGATAATCTAGTTCCAACCCCCTGCCAGGGATACCTTCCACTAGAGCAGGTTGCCTAAAGCCCCATCCAACCTGGCAAATAATCAGATATTCAGGATCACCTGAGGCAATTGTTCACTCACTGAAAGTGGAGTGAAAAAAGGCAGTAGCTGACCACTGAGATGTTATGGGCTCTGGAATGGGGCCATTGACAGAGACAGCAACATGTCAGTGAGAAAACTCCAAGGATTCTGTCAGGAGACTCTGAGAGATGAGATCTCCTCTGTCAGACGCTTCATGAACCAGAAATTGTCTCTGAACCTTGAGAGCGGTACCAGTGGAGCTGCTGGTTTAGAACATGAAGCAGAAGTTGCTAGGAAATGAAAGGCTGGATTAATATCCATCATAGAGACCTTCTGCAAGGATCTGAGGCATGAAAATACTCTAATGCTATGCAGAAAACAACACAGGAAAAGTAAGAGTAAGAAAAGAATCAAACCCAGTAATGTTACTGTGGGAGAAGAAAAGGATGTAAGGATAGAACGTGAGAGGAGGCTGAGAAGCCTCTTCTTCCATCTCACAAAGTAATGGAAGGCTGAAGGACATTCAAGATTTATCTGATGAAGGTGGATAAAACAACAAAATGAAGCAGATGGGTAAAAGGAGAGGTAGCTGTGAGAAAAATCTTAGTGGTGATGTGAATATTCATTAGTATGAAAGGCAGCACAGCTCAGCCAAGCAGCTGAGAGGAAATGCGGGTCAAACAGCAGGCACAGTCCTTTTATGGCCCTGCAGGGAAGGGGAGGGCCTGAGTTTATTCACAAATGTTAAGCAAAAAATGCTCCAGGCTCAAGCACTTGTGACAGGAACATCCACCATGTCGATGCTCACACAGACAAGCCTCCAACTCCAAATGCTGGAATTTAGGGTGAGCCCAGCTATGTCATTCCAGGTATGGCGAGGAGAATGTGAGCAGAGCATTACCACTCTCTCTGCTGCCCCTGCTCTGCTTGCTAATTGTGGGCACAGAAGCTAGAGAAATTATCCCTCCCGCAGTGACTACACACATTTTTGACCTTCTGTAAGAGGTCACGGACCAGTTGGATTTAAATGAATTACAACAAAATTCAACGTAGAGACCTTTACCAGAAAAAAAAAAAAAAAAAAGCTTCTAGACATCATTTGAGAATATGGATGTATTTTTCAGCAGGCACTGGAATGTAAACGGAGTGAAAATGAACCATAAATAGAACAGCACTTTCCTAACAACCTATTGAACGAAAAATGTCTTAATTCTAACCCTCTTTTTTTGAATATAAACTCTGTTCCGTGGAGTCAGTTCTTAGGAATGTGAAAAGTTAATTTTCTTCTCTAAAAATAGACTTTTTTTTTTTTAATGAAGTTATCAAGTTGCATTCTTTCCAGTCATCATTATAAATAGTAAAGAAAAGCTTGCTAGGAAAGACATCGAATTTTCTGATGATTACTTTGAAAATTCTATTAAACAAAAAAAATATATGTTCTTAAGGCCAAATGTGTGTGAACATATGCTATGTGCCAGTGGAAATAAGACGATGCAGTGTTGCTTTCTGTCTCTCTGATTTGGTGAGGATTGCTAGGGATCAGCTGCGTCTGCACAGTACTTGGAGCAGCCTCTGGACTGCTCAGATTTGTTCTGGCTAGAACTGTCCAAGAGTGACAGATCACAAAATGATCCAGCTGCATTCCTTGCGCATCCATTCTGCGGGGAGTGTGGCAGGCAGGACCAGGTGGCCTGGGGCCCAAGTGCTCCGGCTGAAATCCTGGAGTACCTCATAGGAATGGAAGGAATAGGAGGAACACGATGCTTTGGCTCTACCCTGCTGCTCACTACGCTCTGGCAAACTTTCACACTCTGGTGTCAGGAAGGCTGATATTTCTTTTTGGAAGTTAGAATTTCTCTATGTGAAGTTCTTCTATTTTGAGCAATTTGAAGAGTTCTTTACATGAACTGGGTTATTTTGTATTCCACTAGCAAGCTTTTAACCTCTAAGTGTACCACTACACGTGAAATACAGTAATTTAGTTTTTCAAGTGAATCAGTGAAGAGATTTTTATTGTCTTGGTTCAAAAAAAAAAAAAAAAAGTAATGTGTCTGAACCACACTGTAATGGTTTGTAATATTATATTGTCAGGCTTCAAGTATTAAGTTTGCCTGTGTCAGAAAGTGATCCAGCCACTTGTTACAGACAAAGGTGTACAGCCAAGATTTTTAATAATGAATGTCAACAGTTAGCTTCTAACCCTATATTTAGGCACCGAAATGTGACGGCTGTTTTCTGGAAGTAAGGAATGCACAGCAGTTCCATTGCAGGGGTTGGATTCACCAGACCTGGAATGAAATGGAATGAAATGCTGTTCTTCTTCATTACTGTGTTTTCCCACTCATTCTAACACTACATTCACAGCATTTAAGGGCTGTGGACTTGTAAACTCGGATGCTTGTACGAAGCAGGCCACTGGCTAAGCTCAGCATACCACCATCTAGATGTTCTTGCTGTTGTCCTCAAGCTTGAGGCAGCCGTAATTAATGATGCCTGCTTCAGAAGTGCAAGAGATCTCATCCAGAACTACTGCCACTGCACAACTGAGAGCATCGGAGCGATCTGACCCCTGATGTCAAGGGATGCGTTGTCTAATGACAAAAAGGTTTCTTCATGCTTCCTCTTGTGACTCACCTCATTTATGAGCCTCCTCATACATTCAGAATTTTCCATGCTTTCATCCTTATTCTGTCCCATTATGTAGAACCAAACAAAATCATAATAAATTGTTGTATATTTCCTTTAGAGAACAGTATACACGAATGATCCTTGAACAAGAAAACCTTGGGAAGGTAAGACTGAGGTTTTTATCTTGTAAAATCATCATGCAGGTCATAGTTTTGTGGGCCTTATTACCAAAGGCTGTGGTCAGTCTTTTATAAAAAGCATATTGCAGCCTACAAAGAAAATTCCATTACTGCTGGCATTGGTAACTAATACCCTGAAAAGAGATCATGCTAGCTCTTCAGGGCTTGATTTCCTGCAGAGCACAGCATGAGCCACTTGTAAAAGATAGTCAAACAGCTTAACGTGGCAGCACATTCCCCATAAACCATTTGGATAAGAAACTGAAACAAGGACATAACAAACTGTGCCAGCTCAAATTTTATGTTGTATATAAAGCAACCCGTTGATGACAATAAATTTTGCGCCTGTCAGCCTTATCACTGCTATGAAAGGCCAGGGGATCATCATTGGAGCAGTGTTAAACAAAAGCAGTTGTCTGTCTGTAATCTTGTACGAAGCTCAGATCGGCATGGAAGGGGCTAGGTTTGCCACTCACACTAAACATCTTTCTTTTATTTATCTGTGAGTGATTTTTACAGGTCTGGGCCTCCACTATTAATGATCAATAGTGGGTTTCATGGTAAAACTATAATTCCGCGTTTATAATATGATCGTATGAATGCATTGCAGGCTGCTGCTTGACACTGCAAGAGCTCTGGATGGAAATAAACTCAAATTTTAGCCTAACTTCTCAAATATATGAGACGGTTTTAAAACACAGCAGTGATTGTCAGTCCATACAAAGCAGATGCCCAAGTCCCAGGTGCTAATTCATTTATTGCTTGCAGGGAGTGTTACTAACTTAAACAAAAGGCAGTAATGTTTCAGTAGCATATAAAAATCCTTGTCATTCCTAGCTGCCTTTGTAAGCAGTTTCTGTGATGTAGAACTGTTTCAGCAATCTAATATTTTTGTATTTTTAACAGAAATTACGAGAGAAGCAGAAGGTTGTACGGGAAAGTCACGGGCCAAATATGAAGCAAATAAAAATGTGGCAGGATTTTCAGCAGTTAATGGAATGTAAAAGAGAATGCTTTCTCAAACAACAAAATCAAGCAGCCATTGGTCAAGTCATTCAGGAAGGAGGTAAAGATAGGCTTGTACTATGAACTCTTCCTTTATACCAACATCAAGTAAGAAGACAGTGTGTTGGCCTCTTCAAGGTAACCTCTTTCTAAGCATTGTCGCTTTCATCATTTCTACATAAGTTTGTTGTACAGTGTTTGTTTTGGTGGATAAACAGTGCAGCTGAGGTCTGAAGCTTTTCCTCTGTTGTTTACGTGACAACAAAACATGGTTAGGAAGATCTGTTATGAGATCTGCACTGGGGTGAACCTCATCATAAATCTTTGTTTTATAAGGCTGGGAATGGCATGCATCTGCAGAGAGATCAAAGGAAAACAAATCCTTTTCTAGGGTCACAGAAAACTTATGTAATTGCTCTGCTCCTTATTCTGTACCATTGAGGTTATATTTTTGCAAGGTCTGGGACTTGATATTGTATAACTGTGGACCTCCTAGTTTGGCCCTCTCCTTCCCTATTGTCCTTACTCACCTAGTGTGACTGGCAAGAATGGAGCCATTTTCCCTCTGAGCTGCACAGAGCTTGCTTGCACACTCCCAGTCATACTTTCCTTGCATGGCTGAATTAAACTGATTGTGCTTCCAGGAGACAGCTCATTGCCACAGCGTCAGGAGTAGGTGCTGAGAACAATTGCTTGGGTTCTGAGCTTTTTCCATCATCATCTCTTGTTTTTTACCAAATGTGTTTTTCTTGCACGCGTACCTTTTTCTAATTTTTCTTAGTTGCCCATGTGAATGTGTTAACTGTGGCCCACTAAAAGCTTTCTCCGATGAAGATATTTTGGTGTTTTATCTGTGCAGTATGGCTCCAAAGTGGTTGCATTACCCAAAGAGGGACATCGCGGGGTGGAGGGCTATTGATGGATGTAAATGCAGCACAATGGTTCCTGCATGTGTTAGGGCACACAAAACAGATACGTGAGGCTCCCTGCTACTCAGGCTTTGACCTGTGGGCCACAGGCAACTGTTGCTGCCCTTAAAATTGCATCATGGGACCCACAGCTGACCCAGGGTAAGAGGAATGCAGATGAGGCTTGAAACTGTCCCTCACGCTTCATCATTTGTGATGAGCGCCTCTTAGTCACAATCAAAGACCAGAAGCAGAGAGATAAGTCTGGGTGACGAGAGCTCCTGCTGTTCCTCTTCAGTCTCTTGGCTTATTGAATTTCTAGGTAGGGGGGTTTTAATTATTATTTTTCCTGCCTAAAGAAGAATAGACTTTGTCACTGATAGTTCTTTCAGATGCAGTTTGGACACAAGAAATGTTTTCGTTTTCTCTGACACCTAGCTAAGAGATCTTCTATTGTTTTCTCTAGGAAGAGAAAATATGGTAACTGTACAATTCCTAGTTTGTCTTTACATTAAATGTATTTGCTAGCAGAACTTAAATAAAATCTGATGCCTATATTTTGACTGTACGGTGTTATTTTTTACATTTTGTAGGTGAAAGAATTAATAGAAGGTGAATTCTTACTGACAAGTTTCTGGCTATGCCACAGGAGAAAGAGATTTGAAAAGCTCAGGGTCATTTAATGACATTTATTTCAGATGCCGCCAAAAGGTTCAAAATCCCACTGTATGCCTAAGGAACATGTCCACAGATACTTGGGACATCCTCGTGTAAGCCCTCCCACACTGCTGAATAGCTGGAGATAGTCTTTCTCAACAGCTGCACACTGATCTTTCCCAGGACAAGGAGAAGCAGCGCATTTTCCCCTACGCACATTTTCAGTGACCACGGAGGGAAGGCCGTTGTGTGGGACACAGCAGAGTGGGGAGAAGGCACCGCATTGCCACCAGCGGCTGCTGCCGAGACTCGGTTCCACGGCAGCAGGAGAACAGGCCTTGGGAAGGGAGACCACATCAGCTGGAGTGGGGGAAGCTCAGGAGAAAGGCATGTGTAGGCTGTACAGTGTGGGCACGGCCCTCCCCAGAGACAGCTGTAAATTTTCTCCCTGCTAGCCCTGTGCCATTATTACCACCCTTCACCTGCACTGCCCTGCGCTGCCTTTTGGTGTGAGGAAAGTTACGGGAGTTGTGTATCTGGACTTCGAAACGAGGGTTTTGCTGATTGCCTTTCCCACAATCATCAAATAACACAGACATCGAGACATAAGACTTGCTGAAAACAAGGGATAATCCCTGAAAATGGGCATTTAGGTTACTTAGGAATCAGTGCTGGAGGACTGCCTATGGTTCAAAGCCACCAGAACAGAGCAGGGAGAAAAGGGATTTTATATACCTCAAAACTTTTAACAAATCCCTGAAAACCCTATTTGACTAGACCATTTCTATGAAGATTTATTACACAGATTAGTCTGCTGCCCAGGAAATTCATAGCGGTGATGTAGAGTAAGACTGAGTATAATCATTTTCTGTTTTTCTGTTCAGAGTTACCCTAAAAATAGTTCATCTTTCTTCCTTGTAAAAACAGTTTATTGCCAGTTACTCAACGATGACGTGACTGTTGCTCTGATCTGATTAGTGCTCTGTCATTTGTACTGCACCAAGAAAGGGCACATAGATTATACACTACAGCAGCAGCAAAATTACTTTCTGAGATGAAGCAGAAAATCATAATGACTGTTATGAAAAGAAAATTGGAAAAGCTCAAAAGCTATTTTTAGCTTTTATGTAAGTGGACATTTAATAAATGCACCTTTAATGGATTCTGTTCACTGGCTTTTCCACGTGGTTCATCATTTGAAGGGAGCATTCAAAACATCTTTGGAGTTTTGCAGTTGTAGCTTTACTTCCTAACCTGCAACAAAAAGCTTGCTCCTAATTTTTTTTTTTTTTTTTTTTACTTTGTTATTAATTAACCAGCTAGACTATTAATAATAAGATTAAACATACCATATGGAAAAATAGCTGTCTTTCCCTTGTGAAGGCCCAAATAAGTAAAAAAATGTGCCAAGACCCCAAATTTAGTTATGCACTTACCAGATTTCTTGGAATACTGATTGGAGCAGTCACTCGTGAGCAGCAGCTTTGCTTCAGAAAGCTTTTCCTTATCTTTATCCAGAACTTGAAGAGAAAGCGTCCCAGCTACAAAAACTCCTACAGCATTCTGCAGCTTTGCATTATTTAGTCACGTTGACACCAACTGTCCCCAGAGCCACAGGAAAGTTCCACGTGGACCTACGAGATGAAATGGTTGCAGGCATCAGAAGTGGGTATGAGAGAAAAGTATAAGTACTGTGTTACATAACCAGCCATTTTATCATCTAAATATCAGGTTATTTTGTTTATATCAGCAGTACTGTTTTACTTCCATATGAACTATAGTAAGTAAAATAAATGTTCTTACACTTCCTTAAGTAACCCAAATCTAGGAATGCTTATTTGTAGACCTTTAGTCACACACAGGTACTACTACAAGTGAAGTTACAATGCATGTTGTTGCCCACAAACATAAAAATTAGGTCCTGGTATAGTATTTTATTATGTTTAAATACACTGATTTCCAGAGCTTTCTGGATAAGGCTTTCTTACAGATACGATGCTGATCACTATTATAAAATACAACACAGTAGGAGTATTTAGCAACAGTTCAGTGCCTAGAAAACGTGCTTGTGATGAGCATGTTCTGATTAATAAGAACAAATAGTATAGTACCCCATAAGCAATATAAAAAACTGTTCTCCAAATGACTTGCTGGTTCAGGAACTGGAAATGAAGTAGAGAGCTTTTTCTCCTGGGATCACTGTTCATGTCTGGCCCAGATCAACAGCGACTGAAAGTTCACCGTTAACTACGGGCGGCTGTCCGCAGCGAGTGATCTAAGCAGAGCCATTTGGCAGTACCGCTCCAATTCCTAAATCACCACGCTGGCAGCGCCTGGTGAGCCTGGAGTCAGCTTCCACAAGAAGGCAGACAAACGCGACTGCAAGACCGCAGCGACAAGCGCTGTTAGCCAAAAGGTGTCACCCTGGAAGAAAGGTCACGGCACGTTGACACAGCGTGGGAAACGGTTACTCCATCATCCTGCTTGTGGGTGAGGGCAGCAGGGATGCTTGCAGGTCTGCTTTCTCTCATTGGCACCCTATTTGCTCAGATTTAAGTGAAAAAGACAACTCATCCTCAATGGTTGCCCTACGCTATCTTTTGCAGTGGTAGGTCTCTTGAGTTAACTCTTCAGCTGCCTTTCTCAGTCACACTCTGTAATGGAAACAGAATTAAAATTTTAGGGAGGTGTCAGTGCTCCGGTGAGGAAATATTACATGAATCAACATTCTATCACAGAGTACCACCTGTGTGGGAAACACCCAACTGATGAGTTGTTTTTTAAATAGTCAGAATCGGACCCATTTTCAGCTTGTTTAAAGAGTTCTTAAGTTCTCAGCATGAATTTAAGATAGGTTCTCCAAATCCTCAGGTCTCTCTGCTCCTGTAGTGTTAGTTCCACAGTACTAATCCAGACTCCCAAGGCAGTCTGGTTTTTTTTGAAGGTCACTGGGTGAAAAGGGAATTTTCACAACTGCATCTTCACGACCCCAGCTTACAGGCGAACGCTGCCAGCCGCTGCGGTAACGCCAGGCTTGGTGAGGAGCCGCGGTGCTCGAGGCGGGGAGCGATCACACTCCAGGCAATCAGCAGGAACTGTGAGACAAATCATGCAGCCCATACTCTCACAAAACCCTCTCTGACTTCAGTGGGAGTTTTGCCAAAATAAGGTCTGCTGGATTTAGCTCCGTATTCTTCCTGCTGACAGAACAAGTAGAAATTAAAGGGCCAGTATCAGATTTTTGAGACAGACAAAAAAAAGGAGACGTAATTATCTTTAAAATAATGACTTTCACCAACACAAATCAATGTTCCATTAGACACACTCTAATTTACAACAAAAATTAAATGTTTGTGCAAGTTTTTCTCAAACATCCAAGATCCACAAGTAGTTAGCTTGTTTGGTTTTTATTAGACATCTGTGAGAGGCTGTCTTGCTCAGTCTAGTGCTGGGTATTTGCAGCCCTTAAGGTACAACACTATGCATTACCTGTATTTAACAGTATTTATATTTATTATAGATAGACGTTAGCTTTTTTGTATCTCCATTTTTGAGAAATGTACATTTCTGCAAATCAGGGTACACACCACCGGCATCTGCTAAATGCCAAGAAGTGGAGTTCTTTTCCTGCAGGTGGTTCTACGTGATGCAATGTCTATTGCACTATTTCAGATCTCTCTGTTATTACAGAATGACATTTCATTTTTAAGCTTCCACATTTTATAGCGACTGCTGAGGTTTTACAGACACTCATTTATACAAGAAGCACTTAATTAGGTCTACTTTTGAAAGAGGGTAAAGCCAAATCCTGCACATTTTGCCAATACTAGAAAAAAATGCAGTGGATAGGAGTATGGAAAATGGGATCTTACCAATTTTCAAAGATAAATTCCTTTCTCTGCCTACTTCTTTCTCCTGGAATGGACCATAAAATATGCCTGGCACTTAGGAAGCAACAAGAAAACTATAAAGGCATATGTCTTATACAAAGAATAACCACCTAAGGGACATAATGAAGGAATTAAGCTCACAATTTCTTCAGTATAAATTTTACAACTGGTTTATACTGAAAAAGACATCTTGATTAAGGTTTACTGCAATTAAAATTTTAATGCAATTTTTAAATGGGTTACTGTTTTTTAAATATCAGTTGAAACATAAGGTTTGTACAATGTGAAGAATACAGCAGCTTATTTGATTTACTTTCTGGCAAATAAACTAATGCTTAAGCATTTCTTTGGAGTCAGCACACAAATCTCAGAGCCATTAGTGACAAATTATCAAAAGCACAAAGTGATTTTTAATCTGGAATTCTAAAAATTGATGATCTAAAAATCCAAAATCATGTGAAAGTGATGCGTCTGCATACCAACCACCATTTAAATGATGTGTTTCTCCAGGACAGCATCCTGTGGACTGCAACATTCAGAAACTCTGTATTTTGTAGAACATTTATAAAACATTGTACCCACCTCACTCATTCCATGCTTTAAAGCTTGCCATGCTTTTAGAGCATATTTAAAAGAAAACAGAACAGTATCAGAACATTGAAAGTCACCCACAGACAACCTGTTCCACGAATACATTGCATTTATACTGCATCTTTTGTCCTAAAGGATTTCTCTAGTTCATTTCCATGTTACTGCTCAGGTATCTGCATGAGTGAGTCAGGAAGTGCTGAGAGATCTAGCCAGCATTCAGAGGACACTAATGAAAAGTGGGCATTTATCATTTCATAGGCAATGGCACCATAATCTCAAACCTCCTCGGGAAAGTAACTCCTGCAGATAAAAGCTAGAAGACATCCTGAATTCTTCTGACAAAGGAGTGGGGTGCGACATACTTCACATCGGGTTGTTACTGTTGTGTTTGCTGTTCCTTTCACATTTTGTGCTTACCACGCTGCACTGCAAACATTTGCATGTGAAATGCATCACTTTGGAATCCATGCATATTAAAGGTTCTTTTCTGCTTGTTGATTTAATTGAATGAAGTGAAGGTTGATCATAAAATACAACGAGAGGGGAAGAGAGAACTTTATACTGGAAAAAGCACTATAAATATTTTCCTGGGATCATTAACACAACCTTGTAACGCTTCACCTCGCGCAGCGGAAAGAATTATACAATCATTTTATGAAGTTTCTAAAACGTGTTTACAATTCCATCCCAAATATATGTGGCTTGTTTTTGAAAGTGTAAAGAAAACGTCCTATTATTCGTAATTCTGTTATCAAAGTTATTTTCAACCTCTGAAGGGATTCACTTGCTAGAGACTTGGCAGTGTCAAACAAATGTTTGACTTTTATTCTGACACTTCTTGAAGAATTTGATTGAAACTATATATGTCTAGATAACACCCAACAAAGTGCCCCTCTTGCGTTTGTTTCAAGATATTTTTGGAAACAACAGAGGCGACCTTGGATGGAGCTGCTTTTCCAATTTAGGACTTCATTTGGTCTTAGAGAGTAAAATTATACTCTCCAATCCTTCCGCGTACGCACAAACAGAACAGTGCTATTATTTTACGCTACTGTAAAATTGCTTTTCTGTACCTTGCTAGCAGTGCCAATCTGGTTAGGATAAGAACTATGTTAGGTAATCAACAATTGCTTTCAGATGCACATATAAATAGTCCTCTGGTGTCTCACATGTCCCTTTAAAATATTGTGTAACCCAAATGAACAGTGCTTCTTCATGTAATGCCTTTGTTTCTTCATACCTACTGTTAACAAATAAGCTTTAGCCCTTGTCTTTGCTTATCAAGAATGCGATTTCAAGCCAGGGCTCACACAGACTTGATGTAAAGTCTAAATGAGGAGAGTGGTAATGCTGGCCAGCACTCTCTGATGGGACTGCCACCTGTCCGGGTCACGGCAGGAATATCGTTTGTAAGTTTAAAAGCCAAGGTTAGGAGCCAGGTTCTCTGTACTTCTAGAGTGGGGTGATTGTTTTCTTCTGACTTTGGTTTGCCAGCTGTGCAATTGTGTCTGCAAAGTTTTATTACATCTAATCACTTAAGAAGTTTTAAATAGTTTGCACTTTATTTTCCTTACAATCAATATATTTTAATTGATTTGTACTACTGTCTGTTACAGGCACATTGCAATCTGTAACAAAATTAAATTAGTTTGTTGCAATGAGAATGCAGTTTCACTGCTGTGAATAGAAACAGAATTGACAGAGTATAGTATTCTTGTCATCTATCCTCTATAATAATATTTACTGTCTTAATAACTTTGTCGTGTGTTATCTAATGGCCAAATGCAAAGTGTAATATGGAAACTAAATCTAGAATCTATTTGACATAACTGGCACATGCAAATGTAGATGTAAACATACTACTTAAGGGTATATTGTTTAAATACAAGTGATTGTGCTCCAATGTCGATACTTATTTTTATAGTTCTGTTTTACACTCAGTATGATGGATGGCTCAAGTGCTAACCCTAGAATATGTCGTTCCCTGTCTTTATGGCATCGTCATGTCCAGTAGCTGTGGACAGCTTAAGAGAAGCAACTGTTAATTGATCCTGGGAGCCTATATGTATGCGAGTGTGACTATATATGTTAGCTTATGCACAAGTCAGGTTGAAATAAACTATTTGGTGCAGCAATTTTCATGAGAATCTCAAAGTAATTTACAAACTACCCTTAGTAAAGTCTGCTGACCACACAGCCAGATAAACAAGTTGCTGCTATTTTTGTTATTTTCTAGATGAAAAAACCATGGTACAGAACAAAAGGGAAGCAAGACTGGGAATCTAGTCCTTGTCTCTGTGCTCAGCCTAGCCCTCAGCTGTGGCCTGAAGGTAAGCCCCAGCCTGATACTCTCTGAGAAACCTCCCGAGCTTTGCCCTGAGTGTTGCTGTTCAGCCCCCTAACCTTCACCCTAGCCTGATGCTCACCAGTGCAGGAGTCAGTGTCCCAGCTTTGAGTATCCTTGTCTGACCTCTGCCACTCTCTAAAAAGTAATTCAGAAGTAAAATATCAGTACATTTCCTATGTGTTAAT
>VXAV01009243.1:275237-292997 GCA_013399715.1 Alectura lathami | reverse complement strand
TTTTTTTTTTTTTTTTTCCCTTTTAAATTGCAATGAGTATAGCAGATGGGAAGTGTCATTCACTTATAAACACTTATCTGTAAAAATCATCTTAACCTGAGACTCTCTTCTTACCATGGAACATAAAAACGTGGACTGCTCTCTGAGGGCCAGATCAGGTAGCACACTGAAAATTAAATTCAGACTGGGAGAGAACAAATTCAGTGATTTCAGTGACTTTGCCTTCCACCAATATTTCTGTTTTCTTGCAGTATAAATATCCCTAGTGGAAGAGATCTCACTGCATGCAACTCTTCCTTTCTGTTGAATCATTTGGCTGGTTTCTGTATCCTATGTAGAGGTGCAGTTTTACAAAATGCCTACTGCATGCAGAACTCTCCTCTGAACAGGTTCTCTACCTGAGCATCAGGGAAAGAAAGAAATCTGGGACTGATGACATTTCAAGGGCAAGGAAAACAACTGTTCAGAGGAGAATTATCTGATTTGGTTGGTGTTTATTTTTACTTATATCTAGCAATCTGCTCTCCAACAGAACATGTTTATTTGCAGAAGAGAATGCTGTCTCCTGTTTGGACTGGCGCCCGATCTGGAGAAAAGGTGGCACTGAGGACAAGAGGTATGTCCTACGCATGTATTAGCTAGCATAACTGGGTCCTAGAGTGGCAAGGGTAATTGTATGTGCCACGTGTGTCAGCTAATTACAGAGAAATTCTGCATTTCTTCCCATCATGCTTCTCATCCGCTACCATGTGCTAAGCCTGGCTTGCACTCAGAAGTACATAGTCCATTTTGCATGTGCTTGCTGTCAAGTTAGAGGGCATAACAATTTCATAGTAAGTCTTTTCCTTTTGAGAATGCTTTGGAGAAATTTTTACAGTCCTAGTATACTGTAATGAAGGTCTGAATAAGTGCAGATTGCAAACTAAAGTAAAACAGATTGCAGCAGAATGGTGAATAGGTTAAGAAGCAGAAAAGAGCTGTTAGTTCTTGCTACAACTCCATCACGAAGAAACATGTTAAAGGATAAAATCCACTTCCATCTGCCTAAGACCCAACCCTTATTTTCAGGTTATTTCTACTGCAGTGATTTTGTCTTGCAAACTCTCTCATGTAAGACATTAAATAATGTTGAGTCACTGATGTGCCAGCTATGGTATCCAGTAGTTACTGAATATAAACCTGTGTTTGCTTTCTCCAAGTCCTTGCCTCAGTAATAGCTTTAAACATAATAGTCTCTGCCTGTTGGCTTGTTTTCTCATGGGGAGGGTGACAGAACATTTTGTGTTCTCTTATCTTCAGTAGCAATGAAACAGGAGGAGCTCCACAATGCGAAACCAAATCTACTGCTATTAATACAACATCCCAGCCACGGAGAAGAGATTTGTTTATTTATCAAAGCTAGAGATGCCTCTCTCTGACCTTTCCAGAGCTTGTGTGCTTTAGCTGGGAATAGATTCTTCAGAACTGGATGCTCTTTTGAAAAATATACAGCTAAAAACTTACCCCCCCTCCGCAAACAGAGCCAAGGCTGCATCCCCCATTATGTGAAGTGTCCTATAACTCTGAATATTGAGAATAAGTCTAAGCAGGTCAACAGGCCATTGCACAGGGATCAGTCAGCTTGCCAAAGCCCACTCGCCTTTCTTTCTGCATCTCAGTGACACGTTTAGATGTAACCATACATGGGCCCACTTTCTGAGGACTAACATCTGCCTGCAGCCTAAGAAACCTGTCAGTACAGCTNGACTGTACAGTATTTGCTTTTATTTAAAAAATAATAATAATAATAATAAAATGACATTTTATTCTTCTGGAATTCTCTGGCTTTAACTGTGCTTTAAACAAGTGAAAATCATTACATGCACAGATCAAAATTTAACTGTTTTTTAACAGTTTGTTGTATTTAGTGACCTGCCTGAACAACTTAAAATAATCTCTGCAGGAGTTAAATCTTGCATTAAGAATTTAACCTGTTTAACCTGATGTACAATCTGCTTCATCAGGCTGGTACCTCTCTAAGCCTCTGAGTGCTCCCAGCCTAGCTTTGGTGATCCCTGTGGGACAATTCAGAATAAATTCCCTAGCTATCTGCCTGCCAGAAGCTGCTGCCCTGCATCACAGCTGGCAAAACAAATGTGGCTGGCTCCTCAGCCACCTAGTTCTCCAGCTGAGCATCTTGATTCAGACCACCACCGGTTTTGGTACCTGCTCCACGGCTGTTTGGTATTTTAGTCTACTCAGCTGTTAATGAGCTGCCAAAGCAGACCTGGAGTAGGAACTGGGAACCAGGCAAGGAATCAGCCCCATGTGTCCTGATTCCAAAGCAATAATCATATTATATAAAGGGAAAACAATATTTATGCCACCTCCTCCTCCTCCAACAGTTACAACAGAAGGCAGCATGCAGTCCTAGGAAGACCCAGTCTCATGTGACTGCTGTGCCTGCTAAACTGGGCCCTTCCAACAACCATGGCCCTAGCTGGCTTTCTGAAATCTCACTAACTGGGCTCAAGACACTGCAATTAGTTCCCCTCTCCTACTCACTGTCCCTGTCCCTGTGCAGCTGTGACATCCCCCAGTCGTGCTGGCATGGGCGCTCCTGCAGCAGAATTGCTGCCACATCACAGAGCTGCTCACCTGAAAGGCAATGCAGGGAGAAGAAACCAGGCTGCCTAGTGAAGCATTCAGCTCAGTGTGACCGTCCTGTCTGTCAGATGTGCTGGTAAAATTGGCTGTGGGCCTGAACACTGAACTTTTGGTTTTTTGCTAAGTACCTTCCCAGTGCCTGTACCCATATATCAGGGGAAAGGGACTGAAACCAGCATGAAGCTGTAAGGTGGGAGCACAGCTGATTCTTTTGGCAGAAGTAGCAGATTTTGGGGAGGGTAAAGTGCCTTGTTGAACTATGTCAAAGTCTTGTTTTAATTATCACGCTACTTACTGTTTTCTAGGCATTACATGTAGGGTCCTGTGATTTGACAAAGCCAGTCACCTGTAGAATTAGGAATAAAAGGCAAGAGTCCAAAATAACTGCTTTCTCTCTATAACCATTGGACAATGTTATCTATAAATAATATCTCCCAAATATTATTCTGAACCATACAGCAGCTTGGAAGGCCAAAAAACTGTCTTTTATTACTCTAGAAGCTACTTCACACTTCTGAAGGAACTGGTTTAGCAATGATGCATCCCCTCATGCTCTGACCAACTTCACACTTCACTTTTCATCCAATTCTAAGTAACAGGCTTTGGGGACCTTGTCTGTATTCCTTCCTACTCAAGTCTGTTCCCATCTGCCTGATCCCCTCAGCGACTTTATAATAGTTCTTTTGTGTCACCAGAACTACTGCTGCCTCCTAGTCAAACTTCCCACACTGGTCTCTAAAACTGCACTCCCTGCCTTTGCATGTTAAGTTTTTGTATCTGCAAGCGCATGAATACGGGCTTGTTTGAAGACACAAAATTTACTATGGCCGTTTTACAGTTTGGGTTCAGACTGAGCTCTGTCTCCATGGAAGACTGCCAAAAAGCATCTGATCCTGGTAATTAGGGGAAGGTTATGTGAGGAACCTGTGGAAAGAGGTCCCTCACCCCGCCTGATTCACAGCTGGGGTTTCTCCCTGGCAGTTGAGACCGGTGATGTGAGAGGTTAGTCAAGAGTGGGAGCAGATTCCTGTGGGGCTTCACCAGCCAAACTCCTATCTAGCAAAAGGTTGCTACAGCAACTCTGAGCCTCCCGAGATACAGAAATTATTGTAATGGCTGCTGAAATGCTTCCCTACTGCTCAGAGACAGGATAAGGAAAATCCTTCCCTTTGATACAGAATGGCTGCCCACTGCCAAGCTTTTACAGCAGCTCTGTACAAGCACCAGGTTTCTTGAGCTTGCTGAGGAACTGGGGTTCCTTCTCACCGGCAAGCAAGATGCAGTTATTCACCTGCATGTAAAGCAAACATAGAAATAATGAACCTAAACACTACACAACAAGCACTACACTTTCAGTACTTTTTTCCTATGTAGAGGATAAAAGAAAAATCATATGATAAAAGTTAATATACCACTGAGTAAGGTGAACAGAATATAGAAACCTGTCCGCAGCCAAGTTGTGTATTTTCCTGACTAGATTTTCTGTTTTTCAAAATCCACATAGATACGAAAAAACATAAAGCACAAACAGGACAAAAACCCTCATAGCTTCCCAATGACTGTCCAGACGTTTTTTGGCTGCCTCCAGCCTAAGCATGTTTTCCTCTGGCACTTGGCCTGCTCACAGGTCGGTCAGTCCACTGGACTATGTAATAAATACCAGACAGAGATGGTGCTTTGGACAGAACGGGAAAGCTAGTGACCTAAACAGGACCTGAATTTAGAATGGGGTGGACTGAGGATAATAGGGACATAGAGCCAGCAAGTATCAGCATGTTCTGTGAGCACAAAAACTTTCTCAAAGTTGCTCCCATTTACCTCCCTTTTGCTTTTGAGCAACTCAGTTTGCACTAGAAGCCAACGATGCAAACAACAGAATATCTGTTATCTGAAATAGTCCTTGTTTTCATCTGAAATGACTGAATGGCTTTTAAAATTATTTCTTTAAAAGAGCGATCATAACTTTTTTACAGCTGCTCAATTTATACCTCAGCATTGCATTTTGGTCACCAAAAAAAAAGACCACACTGTTCCGGGTACAGATCCAGTAAAATCCATATGGTTACCTCCTGGCTGTATTTATATTTATATTGATATATATATATAATATAAATATTTATATTTGGCCCTGTATGCCTAGAACATCCTTTAGAATTATTCAATTCAAATCTCCTAAAGATTCCAAATGTTGTAATGTCTGGTATCAGCACGTGGCATTTTACATTTTTTCATATAACCTTGGTCTCTTGTTAGTAGAGTATTTCATTGGGTTCTTACCTTTCACCAGGTCTGCGACCTTTCGGACTAACCCTGAGAAGCCTGAGAACAAACTCTGCTTTCAGAATGTCCAAACACCCTGCTCAAGTCAGAGGAAAGGTTTTTTTCTTCCCTCAGTTTGGTGAGTACTGGGAAGCTGGTTCTCAGAGATCAAGAAAAGCATATCACTTTAAAAACAAAACATTTGTTAACCAAGGATTTCCTGGATTTTTCTGCTTTCTTATTTACACTATGATCTGGACACTGTGAAATGACTGTTTAACTTCCAGTATTATTTATGGAAGCCAGCCTGTTGCTGTTTCCAGGTCTTACAGAGAACTTCCAACTTGCAGTTTCAGTACCAGGTGCGTAATCCTGACTTAAATTAATCAACTACAACATAACATACTGTAAGTACTTAACCCTCTCATGTCTGAATATCCACAGGTAGGACGTTGCCTACTCAGTCAGGCTCCTGAATCCTGAAAGCTCCACTTCTGTGAAAATTTAGGACTTGGATTTGTTCAACTTTTTCAGTGCAGGAGGGACAAATACTGTTTGGGCACATTTGTGTTGTGCACAGAGACTTAATGCCTGAGCACAGAAACAGATTTTAGGAAATTAACAATTTTTATGCAGCTTTGCATGCTACCACTTCTGAGCAAAACTCTTCCATTCACAATAGAAAGGAGTAGGCAAGGAATAATGATTTAGCAAACTGGATCCAGCTTCTGTGCTGTCAGCATGACTACTCTGATTTACAGCCACGGTGAATAAAACAGTTTAAAGTATAACCCTCAGTAGATGGGCCCTGGGTTTGCATGCTGGGTAGCACTATGTGCCACCAATCACAGCTGCATAAACAAAGCAGTTTGTAAATGTTAGCAAATCAGAAACCAGCATTTTAAATTTATTTTGCATGAGTAGAAATGACCCTGCATACAGTGCAGAATGAGGTCAGCGAAGCTCACATGACTGCTATCTGAGCAAGACTGTTAAAGGTTGCACAACAGGGAGCATTAACGAATGGAGGAGAGAGAGCAAAAATGAGTAACCTATTGCAGGCTGTGCTCAGGTGCTCCTTTACCTTGCAGTCCTCCTGTCTGACACCGTGTGTGCCTCACTGCCAGCTTCACCATCACACCACCTTCACAGCTGTAGCCGCCCAAAGACTTCTGGGATGACAGAGAAAGGTTACAACGTGCTGGTGACCCACGAGGATGTTAGCAGGGTGGAATATCATGGTTTCCAAATGCTTTTTTGAAAGCCTGGGGAAATACATCCCCAAAGTCTTTATTAAAAAGAGAAAGTACTAAGACTACAAAATCAAACACTTGCTGAATTTAGAAAATGTTGGGTTAGAAAAAGAAGCCCAGAATCACGTAATTAAAGATTACTTCAGGGCATATACATGGAAAGGCAGCCTTTATTCTGGCATTTTCTAACTTCAGTGTGCTTGCAAATTATTCCTATTTTGGCAAAGATGTTGGATATGTAAAATGTACATATCATATATATAGAACTGCATTTATCTCTGATACATTTTTGCCTCACTCTTTCCTGTTTCCATGTCAGAATCTACAACATTAACATATTCAGATGCCAGTTGCTGGATTTAATTGTTTCTTGATAATCCAAAGGCTGAGCCTGGACATGCTCAGCCTCTCCATGCTTCAGTCTTATCTAGCAATTTTTCTAAGCCACTCAGATAAATTATCTCAATGTCCTGAGGTAAAGTGATTCTCTTGTCCAGGGGGTCTGGATTGCTCCAATTTTNNNNTTTTTTGCCTCGTATGCCACACTATCATGGGCTCAAGTGTTAAGAGTGATGAACATGAAAAGCTTTCTCTATTTCACTGATTTAATTTTTTTTAAATGTGTAATGCTGTAACACAAATTTCTAAATAAAAGAAGTGGCTTTAAAAACGCTTCTTTAGCAGGAGTGTGGCCAATTAATTTCAGTGCGCAGTAATCGACATAAAGACCTGAATGTGAAAATAATCCTCATGTAGAATTAGAAAAGTGGAAGAAAGAGTGGAGGAGACCCACTAATTCACCTCCTTGCAAATCATATAAGAATGTGACATATTCATTTTTACTTGAACAGATTATTTAGTTCTCCAGAAAGAAGCAAAAAGTTTCCTATACATTTTTCCCTGAAAATTTTCGAAAAATCCTTTGAGTTATTAAGTTATTATAAAAGCAAACCCAACATATTTAACTTTTATTGCATTCAAATTCTGAATTATACACCTGATTCAAAGATTCACTTTCACTCATGTCCTCCTTCTGTAATCTAATATTCTGCAAAAGCATAAAATGCTGCTCTTTGTTGCCTTTTTACTGTTCATTACCTCAAAGCACTCTAAGTAAGTTTCACAGTGTATTGTGCCGGCACTTCAGTTTCATTTAATTCCATGAAAACTGAGGCACAGAGAATCAGGCACTGCGAAATCTGAGAGCAGAGCACGAGCCTTGAGATTCCATCTGCACACCCATTCCTTATCCTTTTTCCTTCTTTCTGGCATAAGGACTCTTTCAAAAAACAAAAGGCAGGCAACTCACCAAGCACCCTCTGACATGGTTAGAGAACTAATGTGTCCACAGACCATATATTCAAGATGCCAAGAACACTGGCCATGTTAGTATCAGGAAATCCTGACTGCCTCCATGGAGAGGTCAATGAAAGATAATTGTGTACATTTGCTGGTTGTTACTCAAATATCACTTCCTTATGACAATATGCGTTACCTAATCTGCAAAGGTCAATGAATTACTCTTCAGTTCCTTCCAAACGCCTGTGCAATGAACTTTGCCATTTTTAATACAGATTTCTAAGTAAAAAACTAGTGGCACAGGCTTGAGGCTCAGAATGCCTCTCAACCTGAAGCACCTTTCATGGCAATGTATTTCCAGCACTGCCCGCAGAGCATTATAACTACCAGACCTAAGCAGAGACTTCCCCGTAGAACTGATTCTCAATTTGCACAGAAGCTAGCACACACCAAGCACATAAGGAGTTCAGTTATTGATTTTTGAGTCCTCTTGTGATACAAATATGATTAGTTAGTCTATTGATCCTCAAACAAATAGAAATTTAGGAAAACTGAGCTATATTATTATCTGAGGTATGGTAATAGTTAATGGTGGCTTGGGTGAACAACACACTCGGCATTGTCAGCTGGCTTACTCAAAAAAGAGAACCTAATGGGAAATATTGCAGACCAACAGCCTGTCAAAACGGCATAAATGCACAGAGACTGGTATAGATGAACACAGTCCTAACCCTATACATAGCTGCTGCCTTCTCCTTGCACCCACGTGGGGCTCCACTGGAATCAGTCATGTTTGGACGGATACTTAAGCCAGCTTGCAAGTCTGGGGGCTATATTCTGAACCAGTGTGGATAGTTTGAATAGCACTAGAAATCTCCATCTAGAACCAGGATAGCAGGGTTTAACTCAGCAGGTAGTGGAATGCACAAGCACAGCACAGAGACAAGGCTGGGGAATTAGGCTGCTGGCAAGTAGCAGCTGAATGCTGATTGAATACAACAGATTGGGCTTTCGCACTGGACAGATAGGCAGCAGCTATTTAAGTGGAGCATTAACAGTTTTGCTCTTAATTATTTCCAAACCTTCCAGCAAATGCAAACTCAGTATGGCATTTATCTTGGCCTCATTAATTTGCTGTTGCTGTATGAATCCAGTTAAAAGAAAGCTGAATGGTTTGTTGAGAATTTCTGTCTATGGAAAAGCATTTCAAGTGCTTGTCTTCTTTCTTCAAGCAGCTCTCATGTAAGTAAATGAATATATATCTCATAAAAATGGTTACTTTCTCCATTTCAAGTGGAATTTCTTTCTGAAACGATACTGCGCTGCAAGCCAACAAATGGTCATCATTCTGACCCAGTGGCAGGTGGAAGGCCAGTAAACTCCAGAGCTAAGGAGGAAACTTTGTATCTTCAGAAAAGGGAGATTCCTATTCTCACAGTTACCTATCATACATTTTTTGGTCTGGGATGACCCAAGATTGTGGCACTTCTATGTACAGTACTGCTTTTTCTAGAAGTTTTTAAAGTATATTAGTTACAAGCTCTATCTCAGTTATTTGTATAGTTAGACTGGTTTATACCAATGGCTGGTTTATACCTCAGAGAATAAACCTATAAAGGTTACAGTAGCATAAAGTTAAAAAAGTTCATGTAGGCAACATGGAATGGAATGGAATGGAATGGAATGGAATGGAATGGAATGGAATGGAATGGAATGGAATGGAATGGAATGGAATGGAACGGAACCGAACGGAACTGTTTCGTTCTGGGAAGGACCTTCAAAGATCATCGAGTCCAGCTGCCTGACCTCTTCAGAGCTATCCTGGACTCCATGTTTTCCTAGGGACGATGAGTATCCACAGGTTTTGCCATGGCATGGTTACCACAACTCAGAGAGCGTGAAGATTTTGGAAAAAGTCTTTAAAGGTCTTGCATTTAAAAGTCAGTGTAAGCAGTGCAGATCTTCCACCTTCACAGAGCAGCACGGAGTTCTGCACAGCAAATCTGAATTAGCAGATCTGCTGATCCTACAGCTATCATAAACAGGTCCTAGATGAATACAAGCCAGAAACAATTCACATCTTCCCCATTCTCAGTGTGGTTTTCATTTGTCTTTCTTCCTGGTCTTTTCTGGCACATTTCAAATGTGAAAACGCTTAGATGTGAAAGGTAATCAAGTTCACACTTGGAATGGTACATGAACTCAACATACTGCCCCAAGGCTTAGGCCTGAAGGAGTTTCAGCTGTGCAGAGATCCAATGGAATAAGCCAAGTCAGAGATGTAAGGAACATGTTGACACAGCTAACTATGGGAACAGACAGGCATTACTGGATTGACAAAAATAGAATAGGGGGGTAAAGGTGCATGTAAAGCAAGATGATTTGTAGCGACAGTGCTTCACACTCCTTTTGCACAGACACAAAGAGCTACACAAGCATTGTTCTAGGTTGGTGCTGCCATGAGCTCCCCGGCTGAAAGCAGCACCAACCGGTACAGGTGAGCCGATGTGGGCCAGCAACAAGGCTTGCTCTGTTCTCTCAGGGACTGCTGCTGAAGTTCTGCCACACCTAAATTGTTCCTGGAGTACCTTATCCTCCCTCTCCACTTTCTGCACGGGTGATTGAAGCTACAACCTGGCCCTAATTTTGCAGCTAGTCTCAACAAGTACAGTTCACAGTCCAAAGCATTCCTGGCACAGGGGAGCAGACATGAGCAAGTCTGTTAGCAGCTGATATCCCAAAGAGACAGAACACATTTCCCAATGATGGATTCTGTATGAAAGTTATGAATTATGAGCTCTAGATAGACAGTTTGTACTGTACCTTCCGTTTCAGCTACGGATGTGAAAGATTCTTGAATGTGCAGTCAGAACAAGGTGGGACAATGTCTGCTAATGGTTTTGCTTTCTGTTTGCAGGGACTGGAAAAGAAATTCTATCTTCTTCACAGTGGAGCAAGTTTTAATCCAAGCTTCATTTCACTACTCCATTGAAGACAACATACAGTACTGTATGTTTTTCACATTTGCTGTGCTATAAACAAGGAAATTAGGTTATTTAATTTTTCATCTCATTTAATCATCCTCTCATACTTCATATTTATCAGTTTGTGTATCACTGTATCATCTATGAATGTTGAAGCTAAATGTCATTATTTTTATGGTACAAATAGGGCAAATAGGGCACAAAATGCTTACCCACATAGGCCAGTGGCAGGGTTAGAAATGGAGCTGTGGGTTTTTTTTTTTATTCTAATCCAGTGTTCATTAACAGGAAATTCGGAATCTTCATCTATAATGCACTTGGATTTAAAACATTATTTTGCCCAGTTCAAAGACACTGTATTATGTCTCCAGATGGCTTTTTCTTAGAGCTATACAGCTGGAGTACAAGTGTTCTGAGATGTCCCAACTGAATTTCAAATGAATATCAGAAATAGGCAAGGATATACATGATACATGCAGAATATGTATCTAGGGAAATCACAGAAGATCTAGTTTCCACTGGTTGGTTATACATAAATTATTTAGGCAATCTCAGTAAGCCTGTTGATTAGCTGGAGGCAAAGATTTCTATTTTAGGTGTACTTAGGGTCAGGATTAACTCACAAAACTTAGATGGCATTGTCCATAAAACAGCTACAGTGAGCATCTCAGCAACCTCACTCGAAAATGAGGCAGTCTCCTTTGTCACTTGTAAATAATTTTTTTTTAGCTTTCCTGAACAAAGAGGATGAGATTTTTGAAAATCATGTGGTAAGTGTCTTACAAAGCTATACTAGAAACTATTTAGGGTGACTGGAGAAGAAACAGGACTGACAGCCAGGAGACTATTTCTATTTCTAGTTCTGCCACAGATTTGGTGACTTTGAACTTCAGCTCCTGTTTTTATGAAATGGGGATGATAATATTTACTGTTCTCTCAGGGATATTGTATAGCACAATTTTCAGCATGGTCTATGAAATGCAGAAGATCCTTGATTAGAAGTTCCAAATGCAAATTATTAATAAAATAATAGTAATCACAATATCAGCATTACTATTAATAATATTTGTTACTGTTATTAATATTAAATTATAAGCTTGATGGCATGGTTCTCAAAAGAAAGGCCAACCTGTTGGTATCAGGAGGACCATTGTAACGCACATCCAGGAACAAGAACGCTGCCAGCATAGTTTCAACATGCGAGTGGAAGAGGAGTCGTGAAGTTCTCTGAGCAACTGTAGGTGGTAGAAATGAATATCTTTGCAATAATTCTTTGTGACACAGGAGCAGAAGCAGCTTTAAGAGCTTAACAGTATTTTTAAAATATGACTCAGGAAAGGTTTTCTTTTTCTAATAGAACTAGGAAAAAAAAAAACACCCAAGAGTCGAACAATCTTTGAGAAACCTTGAAATAGAGCAAGTATTGTAGGTCAGGATAATTTGAGTTCACATGTAATGCCATTGACACAGAAGAAATTCATGCATAATAATCAGAGAAAAACATCTGATATACTGGAAACCTTGAGCTCTGAGAGATTAATCATAAGAATTTTTGTCTTCTAAGTGACCAAGAACTACACAGGTAATCTGGGAGGTTAAAGCCCCTTCAACAACCTATAATTTTCATGAAAGACCTATATAGATTGTATTGAGTAAGAAATGAGATAAGAAAGTGGAAACATGAAAGATCGATACCACAGTTATTCCACTGAAGCAAAATGTGTTCAGATTTGGTTAGAGTAACAGAAAATGAAGGCAGCCCTGCAGCTTCTCTTTTCCTCCTGGACATCCCATGTTAGGTAGCTGATGGGAAGACGTTAAGAAAGGCAGGGGAAGGTGACAGACAGAGTGTAACCGTACCCATTATTCTGACCACAGAAGTAATACCTTTTTAAAAATAAAACCCACGAAGGTTGTGGGTTACACAGGCTTCTGATGGTTCAGACTGGAAGAATGTAACCAAGCAGAGCATTTGGTTTCGATCTCTAATTTTGTCTTATATTATTGGAGAGAAAAAAAAAAATCAACATATTAAAAAAAAAATGTTTTGGAAACTCTATTTAATATATCATATAACTAATAAAAAAGCTTATTTGATGATACAGGAGAATTTTATCCATGTCTGAAAACTAAAGTGTGTTACTTTGGTATGTGGAGGAAATCTCCAAACAAAAAACACAAAGTACCTTCAGCATGTGTCACATCACGCGATGTCACAAGTCTAATAAAAGTGGTAATCATGTGCCATTAGTCCCAAACAATGGCTGAAAATGAAGTAATCTCCATGACTAAGAAAAGCTTTTCAATCTCACATTAGTGCTGCTCACCTACATGGAGCATATAAGGATGTCATCCTTTCAATCTTGAAAAGTCACATAGTGACTTCCTTGTGATTCAGTCAATATATGAAATGATAGCTACGTAGTGCATGGGGGAGCTTGTGGTACGGTACGATAAAAAAAAGGCAATACATATTGTTTATACCACCTTGATACAGCCTCCGATAGGGTCAAGAAATGCAAAAAAGACTGTGTTAGAAAGAAGTAATTCAGATCACTTCAACCCAAGACTCTTGCTATACAAAACTTGAGTCAACAGAGTGAAAAGAGAAAAAATTGGCACCAGTAAGCTACATTCTGGTTGTCATTGCTGCCCGCAGACTAATATGAACATCATTATGAACATACTGCTATGAACATCTGAAAAGTGTAACTGTGCACTTTTCTCAGCCATCCTTCTTCCCTTCATCCATCCTATCACGGGCAGGGCCACACAAAACGCTGTGTGTGAGTAATTTCCATTCTCTTTTCCTTTCAGTGTACAAGACTGGTTCTGTCCCCATAAATATCTCCAAAGCAGGAAAGGAATTTGAATTTATAGTGCCCCTAGAGACGGACACAATGGTACGATTAATCTACAGTAATTAGTGCCCTACCTAGTAGCTGGTAGTTTCTAGGGCTTGTCATTAGCCTGCTAAGCACCAGACTAACTCACTTGTACCTGATTAGTATAGAGACAGCGTGCATTACATGTTCAAGAGAGGGCAAGTTGAACTCTGAATGCTGTGGCAGTGTTTCTAATATACTCAACAGTCACACAAGAAGAACATCATCCAAAATAATTATCTTAAGTTTTAATATTGTGAGAAAGGGGGCTGTGTTGTGTGCGTGTCCAACTCGGCACTGTTCTCCTGAATGCCAGAGACCACTGACTGATGGCTTCAAAACTGAAGCAACTTCTTCGCTCTGCAAGTGGTGGCCCACGTTCCACAGCAAAATAGTTCAACTTTTATTGCCCTGCTAAGTTCTACAGGTCAGTAGTATGTAGCATGACCACAACTGTGACATCCCAGTTAGCCATTAACTTGTTACAAACATAAAACACAGGGCAATTTTATAACACCTTCCACACAACAAGCTCCACCATTTTATCAGCATAGTGGCTAACCCTGCACATCCCTACAAGCTTGGCAGTATCCCTAGCCACTTCTGCAGATAGTAGAACTGAGATCCAGAAGCACACAAGGGATATTTACAAAGGCAAAAAGTGGCAGCTAGCTGCCAAATTAATTAGAATGAGACCTTAATTAGATGGAAAATTCAGGTCAGGATGAGAACATAATTCAAATCTCATGGGCACCGACCACTGCTTTGTTTCTAAAGTTGTGCATTTTTAAGATAGCAGTGAAGCTGATTTCCCTTTAAGAGAAACGACTTGGCCATCAAATAAGAATAAAATTACTTTTTCAGACAAGCATGATGGATCTTGGTTCTGATAAGATGTTGCTCTCTCCCATACTTCTAGATCCCCTGTTGACGTCAGCATTAGGATAGAGAGACTTTTCCAAACAGGGAAATGGAGATTATTGTGACAAACACTCTAATGGAGTCTTCAGTGACAAACTGACCATCAACAGGACGTAGAAATAAGGGAAGAAATCTACCAAGCCAAACTGTGATCTCCTGATGTGACTGAGATCAGAACCTGGCTCAGTGTCTCTTTTGCACTACCAAGGCAGCAAGCAGCTGCTCTGTTCAGAGCAGTGATCCAGTTCTAGAAACCTCCCAGCAGCAACACTATGCTTTGTATGCACGGGCCCTCAGCCTCTGTGGTAGCCAAATTCTACCTGCTGATGATACAGGAACACACATTTCCTAAGAAGAAAACTGATAAAGAATAAACTCAGATTATCTTAATTATAAAAATTTAAACTTGTATTTAATCAGTAATTTTTCTACTGGGTTTGTGTAACTGTTTCATCTCAGTATTTTTTTGCATTTTGCTGTTAAAGCTATAAGCTTCTTAAGGAGAGAGAGGGGAAAAAATCCCTTGACATAATACCATGAAATCAAAGAGCAAGCTGACTGGAAAAAAAAAAAAAAAAAAAACAGTTACTATATTTAAACGGCATTATCCTATCACAGAACTGCAGTTTTTAAACCCTTCCACTTTGATACAGCATTCTGCAGTATTTCAATATGTTTTAGTAATTTCAAATGGCTGAAATATTTTCATAAGCATAATTTAAGAGGTATAATAGTACCGTAGGAGGAAGAAACGATGCCCCCATTTTTCACTCATAAAGATGTGTCTTTGAAATCAGCTGAGGTTGGAAGAGCGGTGCGTTTCGTGGTCCCGGCCTAAGTCTCAGCAGGCAATTTGCCCATATGCAAAAATGATCACGTAATTTGGCACAGTTAAGCAGTATAACCTTGTCTGTGTCCACTGAAAGAGATCCAGGCCTGAAACAGGAAGGGTATTGCTGGTCAGCACTCAGGTGTTTTGGCACAACAAACCACTGCGTTCTGTGGTGCCCTTCTGTGCTGCATTTCGCTCCAGCAAAACTATTCATCTTCTTTGAAACTGGAGCTACAACGCAGATGTTTTGTGTACAGAGAGTGGCACTTCATGTTACGACCAGTGACTCGACTGTGAATGTGCTCTGCAGCAATATGGATGAGTTAACGTGACTGCGGTTTGAAGGAAGGCATCCTGCAGTCCTCGCTCAGGCCAAATTCCCATTTACTTCAATTAGTAAGCATTACAGGAACAGTTTTAGTGCTGCTGCCTGATGTGTTGGCTTCTTCTTCTAATATATTGCAGTGAAAAAAAAAGATAGCAGGCCAAATGTATGAATGGTATACCTCCATTACGTGAATGGAATTGCATCAAGGCTAAAGCTAGTCCATTTTGTTGTGCTTCTTTCCAAGGTAACCCTCTGCAAACAAACTGCAACTTTACTTTGTAACAGCGAAATAAAGCAGTTTCCTTCTTCCTTGCAGATGGAGACTGTAAAGCTATCTGCACAGTCTGATGGAAATTAAATTAGTCTTCTGAAAGCTTTCAAGGGCTTGCACAGTTTAGGCACAGCTGAGGAGCCTTCACTCTGGTTTGGGTCAAGATAACCATCTTCTTGAGGAGACATGACAAATTTCTTAGGAAATTTTATGAATCCCTGGATAGCAATAGGAAATAACACTGTTTTCAATCCACAGTTCTAAGTTTCTATGATCTCAAATGATGCCAAAATTATTAGGTACTGGTTCTGAAAGGCAGGGAAGTGATTGTAAAGGAAAAGCAGAGCTTTATTCTGCTTTGGAAGAGAAACACCTGTAGAGCAGTCCTCAGTTCAGCCATTCTTCTCCCGAAGTTCACTGAGCTGTAACATGTAACTGTACTGTTGGGTTCTTTCCAGATTTTATGTAGGGTGAACATAGGATTTGGTAGAAAGCAAACTCTACTTTCTCAGCCACATTTCTGCCTGTTAACAAGTTGGACTGAAGGGACACCATACCTACTTTTCTATATACCCTGCCAACCTCTAACTGCACATGTTTCTGGTTTGTCTAAATAATTTTCAGTAAGCTTTTTTTGAAACAGACACAGAAAGGAAACCAATAATGACATACAGAGGGAAATAACTACAAAACATGACCCTTTTTTTGGTAACAGTTAGGGTACGTCTACATATGTGCAGTGTGATACAGCGGCCCGAGAAGCAATGTAACTGAATTCAAGCAACATTTGGCCATGCAGATTAATCCTGCTGATAAACAAGATGCAATTAATACAGGCATGGAATAACTAATTCCCATACCTGAACTAGGTCATCAGATCTAACTCATGAATTTCTATTGCGAGCTGCCCTGTGAAGCACAGACAGGCTGTCAAGAAATCCTTATCTGGGCATTGGCTGTTACCCAGGAATCTCTTCTAGGGCAATTTTGCTATGAAGGATATAGGGCAACACATAGCCTAGAATGTCATAATTTTATATTGCCTGTCCCCTCGCCTCACTTGTGCCGATACAGAGGTAAGATTTTTTCCTTCCAGATCAGTTTCTCACAGCACGATACTGTGGGTGGTTTTCAAGCGATGGAGATGCAGATTTTATGTAGGATCTGCATTTATTTAAGCTAGCGCACATGTACGGATCAGCTTTTGTATTTGCACATGCATGTACAAGAGCACTGGTTGGAAGCAAGTGCTTTCAAGGGACAGTATTTGTGTTGTGATCTATATTGTTTGCTCTTGCTGGTGTGATTAATGTAAATTAGTGCTGATCTAACAGCTTGTATGGGGTACATCGGAGTTCCTGTGAATTAAGGGGTAGGATGGCTAAATCAATCCCGTTTCCAGTGTTCCACACTGGTCTTTGAGTCTGTGTCAGTTACTGAGACACTGCGCTGAGGGAAGCTGGTATCTCACACCGCACTCGCTGCTGAAATCACACTGTGCAGTTTATACCTCCCGTTATCTCCCTGCCAGCCAGGGCTGAGTGTGCGTGTTACTGGTATGCTGGCGGGGATGGGAATTAGGGAAGTCGTGTGAAAGAGACGTCGCTCTGTGTCAGCACAGGGTAGGACCTCTGGGGAACGAGCCCCGTCGGTGCCAGCACGGGGACACGCAGCTCGCACTTCGGATCCACGGCTGGGCGAGGCCGCCGTCGCCACAGCGGTGGACGCAGCCCCACACTCACCCGCTGGCTGCTGGAGTTTCCTGTCACGACAGAGGCGGGGGCAGCCCCACACGCTCCCTCCAGGCTGACATTCCTGTCACGAAACGCGCCAAGGCAGCTCCCCTCAGCCCGGGCAGCTCCGCTTCCCCTCAGCCACCAGCCGCGGGTTGAAGCCGGGACAGAGGGCGGCCGCGGCGGTTCACGCCGGGCCAGGGGGGCGGGAAAGCGGCCACCCCACCTGCGGGCCTCTCCCACGGCGGAGCGGAAGCGCCCTGGCCGCCGCATGAGGCCTGCATCACCCGCCTCCACCTCCTCCTCCTCCTCCTCCTCCCAGCCGAGGGCGGGCGGCCGCGCTGCGCAC